>VMDO01002052.1:94682-181975 GCA_007922755.1 Pedetes capensis
TTTGCGGTACTGGGGGTTGAACCCAGGGCCTCACACCTGCATGCCTTTGCAAGTGCTGGACCACTGAGCTGTGCCCCCAGCCCTTTTTTTTTTTTTTTTTTTTTTTACTTTTTGAGACAGGGTCTCGCTAAGTTACACAGACTGCCTCTGGTCTCAAATTTGTAATCCTCCCACCTCTGCCTCCCGAGCTGCTGGGATTACAGGCCTGCGCCACCGCTCCCGGCAAGTATCAAAATTTCTTATACTAATCAATCCTAGATCCCTGCCCAGGCAGTGGTAGTGAGGCAGCAGATCCAAGTGTGCGGGAGTTTCAACACAAAGCTGGGTAGTATTCTTCAATCTACGTGCAATTCTATTTAGGGGACTGCCATATCTAGCATGTTGTTAGCCTCTAAATATAGTTAAATGCACTTGAAATAATTGGCTTCCTTTTTTAAAAAAAAACTCAGAAGTTGGGTTTGGTTACTTTGGGTACCGATTTATTTTTAAATACTTGGACCATTACCCACCATAACATCTACAGTTACACTTCCAGAGCTTCAATAATCTGAAAAGGTTGTCCAAAAACCTGAGAAGATAAAGAAAATTGGAAAGAAGAAATAGACTGAGACTGTTTTTAAATAGCTCCCTCCTTCACTATGACAATCACGGTTCCTTTTTTTTTTTTTTTTTTTTTTTAGCAACTTCTATGTAGCAATCCAAATTGAAGCTTTGTTGTTAAGTGACGTCAAGTTGGGTCTGACTCATAGCGACCCTCATGGGGTTTTCAACTGCTGATTGTTTTGGGATTGCTTCAGGAGTGGATTGCCATGTCCTTCTCCTGTTTTTGTGGTACTGGGGGTCAAACCTGGGTCCTCAGAGAGCACAGAGCAGCACTCTACCAACTGAGCTAAACTCCACGCCCCAAATTGATGCTAGGGACGTAGATTAAAAATATGCCTCCTCTCGTCAGCCATGAGTGCATCCAAACATCCAGCTGTGCCGATTAATGTGCATCTCACCAGCAGCTGGTTTATCACTTCCCAAACTTCTCAGTAGCTGTTGATCTTTCCTAAGCATGAGAGTGTTGGCCTCCAAGACCATCTCAGCCTCTGTCTTCCTCTCTCTCCTTTTCTTACCTCCTGCAGCTTAAGAGGAGTCAGAGAAGAGCCTGCCTGCCATCTTCAGACATGGCCATCCCTCCCATGGCTGAAGTATTTCTAACTGAACTAATCCTTGCTGCCCGTTGCCTGTGGTTAACAGAATTTGGTGCATTTCTTCTCTTCTACACAATGCTCAAAGTCCTCGAATTATAACCAAGCATTAGGCCCTGCCCCTCTCCCTATCACCCAGTCCTCATCACTCCCTTCCCAAATTTGCTCTAAGAGCAAAAGATTGAAGATGCGAAGCAGTGCAACATGTTCTGGTTTTCTCTTAACCCTCCTGCTGCCATCCTGGGTGAGCAAGGGTATGCAGAGAGAGATGGATAAGCATTCTGCAGGTTACCAGGCTCACCTTTTGCCCATGACTCTTGCTCGCTGAGCAGCCCCCGTAGGTCTACAAGGAGTCATCATGTTCCACTGCCTGTCCTCCTGTCCAAATTCTGCTCTGAGTTCAGCAGGAATGTGCGCATGCATGCTGATCAACCGGTAGTCTCGGCACATGACACAAAATGGTCCTTTCCACTAGGCCATTAATTTTAGACTGAAATTTTGATCTAACTCCTCAGACCAATTAGCAGGGAGCTATACTATAAGGGTCCATCTTCATGGATGATAACTAATCCCTTGGGAGTCAAAAATGCCAACTGGTAACTAAGAAAATACAGAAGGAAAAATAGGTACTTCACACCTGAATTGACTTTCTTATACCAGGAGGGAAGAAATTGTCCTCAACATCGAATTTATAACTTAATGATAACATAAACACATTGTATTTAGACTGTAGGTAGCATTTATATGGTGCTGTCAAGAAGCCACGCTGTCCATCACAAACCAAGCCCTCTAAGAACCCCTAGTCGTGCGGAATTCCTCCAGCTCTGTTAGCTCCTCTGTGGAATCCAGCCCCAAATTTTGCCAGTTGTCCCTTAAACTCCCTTTGATTGTCCTTTGTCCTCCAGCCCACAGCCACCTTCTTGGTCATGCCCCATTTCTTGTCGTCCAGATGACAGCCACAGCAGCTGGCTTCGCCGGACCACAAATTCCTCCACAGAGTAATGAGACTTCTCTCTCCACATCCTCTCTGATGATGTCGTGGCTCAGACCCATGTGGACTATGCCATGTTCTATGGCTCCAATCACAAGCTCTTCAGGCTCTTCGGGCTCTGGGCTCTTTACATCACTTCCCTCTCCCTGGAATGCCCCCCACACTGTCCACCTCTTTCTTCCTAAAAAGTCCCTGTCAGTCCTTTAAGGCCTAAGTCAAGTTGCTCTCAAGCCAAGTCCCAGTACCACTCGAGTCCCACCTCTCTCAGTGGCTTTCATCACAGGCAATCAGGGTTCTGGGTCTTCCTGTTGGCTCCCTGGCTAAGATCAGCTACTTAGGTGCACAAATCCAGTCAAATTCCATGCTAAATCCCCAGCACAGTGTGTACTGCTTGGATATTTAAGACACTTTTACTTAATTCAGTATTGTCCCTTTTTATCAATTGGGTGTTTCCAGTGACCTGCTGTTTTCAGAAGAGCTGACAGGTCATTAAGTTCATGTGGTACATGTATGCAAGAGAGGGGCAGAGAGATCTGTGGGGCAGAATCCATGGGACTGTAATCCTGAGAGACCCTAGATTCGAGCTTATCTGGCTCACCTCAAGTCCTGAGGCACACCTGGGACTAAAAGAAGGCCGATGAGGCACGCTTGTCCTGGCCTAGAGGTTAGAAGACAAGATGGCTCCCCCTGGATGTGTCCTGGGCGTGGTTCCCGCTGAATTCTTGCTGCAGCATTCTCTCCCATAGGCTTGCTGCTGTGACGTAGTTTAGTGCTTTTAAGGCTGAACCTCCGAAATAAAGTTTGAGTTGCCTCCCTGAAGGGTCCCGGAGTAGTGCTGGTCTCCGTGGTGCTCACCCCTGGCGGAGCTGTGGGGGCTTCACCTGGGCAGGAGTCCCCACACAGATCCACAGTGGGAGTAAATTTCTGGTACCTTTCTGAGACGTCCACGTTTGCTGCTTGGTCTTATTTGCCCATGCACAGTTATTCAGACCATATTTAGAATAGGGAGTTAAGTTCTTTCATGTTATATGGCCACTTGAGAAATAATAACACTGAGAACTCCCTAATGCTCAGCCAGTTAATTTTATGAGATGCTTACTCAGTGAGTCAGGAAAACAAGATTTGATTCCACCCCTACCAATAGTTACCTGTGCAACTTTGGGAAAGCCACCCACCTAGCCTTGGATGTCCAATTCCATTGTTCTGAACGCTGGTTGGTGAATCAGCACCAGCCCCAGCTAAAAAGAGACTCACATTTTGGTTATGGGTCATTTGGTTGTTGGTGGCTGGTAAGATGAGAATAATTGAATTAGGTAGGGAACTTTTCAGAAAAATTCAAATCATTCTGTTCAAAGCTGTGGCCTTTAGTCTAAGACTACACCCCTCCTGACCTTTTGGTATTCAGATATCTTGCCTTCTGGAAAATTATGGCGATCAGAGATGAAGGCGTGCATTTGGTTTTAATGTCCTCAGTAGGATGAACAATAGTTGCCAATTTTTTCATTGATTCTCAGCCAGTGCTCTATCTTGGTCTCTTTTCCACAAGGAAATGTTCACCCTCGGCCAAGCACTAGTACAAAGGTAGAATCCATCTGCTGGAAATCGTTCTGTGAGAAAATGTTAGTCTTCTTTTGCAATCCATAAATTAATTCAAGAGTCCAAAGCATGTGCACTTTGTTTCATCAGAATTGAGGTGAAGTTTGTTTTTCATCATAGATCTGAAAATTAGACCAGCAAACCACCTCTCTTCTCCCTCATCTCCATAAGACTTCCCAAACACACAGCATCAGGGCCCCAGCTTCTCAGACCTGCAAGGAAGTAAATACAACTCATTTCATTTATTCAACAAATGCACAACAAACAGGGACTCTTAGGCCAGGTACAGGCTTGGCCCTGGGCACACAGAAAGATTAAGACAGGATCCAAGCCATTGAAGAGCTTTCAGACCAGTGAAACACCACACTATGGGGAGAGACAGCTTCTCCAAGGGGAAGCCCCTTAGGTACCATTGCATCAGATTGCCCCAGGTGGGATATCGGGGGTACAGAGGAGAGAAAGGGCACTCTTTCCTAGGGAGTGTCCATCTTTACATTTGGCTCCACCCATTTGACAATGACTCCTACATCTCACTGTAAACCAAGGCTCCTTGCCCATGATCCAGGTTGGTGTGACGTTTCCACAATCATTAACTCAGTACAGCCCTAACTGCATTGTTGGCAGAGAACTTCAGCTTCCCTCCGAGTGTCATTCACCTTTCCTGTTTTACTAATTTCGTTGGGAGTATCAGTGTGCTCAACTGAGTGACCACATGCTCCAGCTTCCCCTGCAATTGGATGCTGGCAATAAGTAAAGAGAACTTGTTGGGAAGGGCTTTCTAGAAAGCTCTTTAAAATAGAACTAACAATTGGGAGACCCCTATCTCTTGCCATTGTTTGCCTTCCAACAATCCCATCTTCCTTCCTAAATGTAAAATTCTCTGTGAAAGCTGCAATTCCAATGTGAAAGCTGGAATACAGAAGCCATTTTGTGACCACGAGGCAACTTTGAGATGACCTTGAAAATGAAAACTAAGGATGGTGAAGAAAGCAGGAAACGGGGACACTGTTGCCACTATGGAACTGCAATATCAGCCCCAAACCTTTGACCCCCAGACTTGTCATGAGACAAAACAAACTGTAATCTTCATTAAGCCATAATTATTTCAAATCTGTTCCTTGCAGCCTAACACAATCCCCACCTGATACAGGATTCATCATTACCCCCCAATCCTTTTCTTGAGTCCCATCACAAATTAGTTCTTCTTTCTGGACTTTGATTTACATCAGTATTGTCTTTCCAGTCACCCAAACTATAAACTATGGGGTCAGCAAACTTCCCTAAAGAATATTTTGTAAATGGTCTGTTTTTGTAAATGAAGTTTTTGTGAGGACACAGGCATACTTATCCTATGGTTACCAGTGCAAAGGAGCAGCAAAGTTACCTAAAATGATTACCATCCAGTCTTGTACTGAAAGCTGGCTGGCCCTGCATTAACCTAAAGGCCTCTACACTTTCTTATAGCCCTTGCTCCTCATGTATTTTCAACAACCCGATCAATTCTCCCTCTTCAACACTCTAGGTTCCATCTCTGCTGCAGCAGGAACCCCAGTTGATTCCTACTTTCTTGTTGCTTTCTTGGATTTGCAGTTGGAGAACTTACGCTAATTGCCTCCCATTCCCCAACTGTTCCAGTCAGGCCCAAGCAGAGACTCCTACTCTGAATGTATTGACAAGGGCTCTCCAGAGAAACACAGCTGATGGGGGATCCAACAGAGTGAGAGAGGGAGAGGAAGAAGGAATAGAAGGAAAAAAAAAAGATTTATTATGATCCTTGCCTCACACAATTATGGAGGCCAAGAAATCTCACAATATACTGTCTGCAGGCTGGAAAACCAAGAAAGTCAGCAGTGTAATTTAGGCTGAGCATGAAGCAAGGGTCCTAGCATCTGTGGGCCAAAGAAGGATGTTCCAGCCCAGGAAGACAGGGAGAATTCCCCGTTCCTTTCTGGTCTGCTCAGGCCCTTGAGGGACTGGATGAGGCCCACCACACTGGTGAGGGCCACCCTCCCCCTACCTGCTCCTTCACACGCTATGTGTTCTGGAAACTCTCACAGGTGCGCCCAGGAGTAACATTTTACCAACCATCTGGGCATCCCTGAGAAAAGCTGACAGAAATTAACATCACACCAAAGATGTAAAGCAAAAGGAACTGTACAGGGCCACTATCTAGGTGGTAGAGGAGCTGAGAGGCCAGGCCCAGGGGCAGGTGAGGCAGCCCAGAGGTCGGCAACATCAGAAAGGGCCTCACCCCTGAGGCGGGAGGGCCTGACGGGAAGCCATGATCCAGATTAGCGGGCCAGTGGGAGCTAGAGCCATGGAGGAGACAGCGTCCTGTACACTGTCCACTGAGGCAGAGAAACACCCTTCTCTCCTCCCGCCTCCAGGGCCTCCCATCGGACAAATGTGGGGGCTGGCGAATGTCGCGAGAGCAGGAAACAGTTTCCTTCAGAGCCAGGCTACCTGTGAGGAGGAAGGCCAAGGAGGGTAACTGAGGCCAGAGGACACCGTCAGGACAGCTTACCGGCCCTGCCCCCTCTTGGCCCTCCTGTCCACCCCAGTCCATGTGGCCAACCCCATCACCACGTGCCGCTTCAGCTCTGCCCACAATCCTCTGCGGCACCCTCTGCTCGAAGGCCCCAGACCTCCATTCCATGGCCCAGCGGGTGAGCCCTTGCCCCTGGTCCCCACCAGCCCTCCAGCCCGACTTTCCTCCCTTTCCTACACCCACGCTAACTCCAGCTCCCTGGAAAGCTGCCCTTCCCAGAAGGTTCCTATTGTCCTCTGTCCCTTTTTGGGAACCATCCTCTCTGCCTTTCTGGAATGTCCTGATGTTCCCCCCTCCATGTTCAGTTTCTATACGCTCTGCTACCGAGGCTACCTGCAGTGGACATTCTTTTATCCCAGCCCTTCCTGTGTTTTTTTGTCCCTGCTGATGTCCCAGTCTGTCTGGGCCCAGCTCCCTTGAAGGGCAGGCCTCTGGCCCTGTGCATTTGTCTATCCCAGGGCCTGCCAAAGCATCTCTTCTGCCTTGGTCACTCACTTAGCATGTCTCCAATGGACAGGCAGATGGATGAATGAACATTAGCTGTTGCTCATATTCTAGGCTGTGCGCTCTGCATCATAGCATTGTCTTCTCCTAGTGCAGCGAGACTCAGGACCGAGGGGAGCTAGAAACGCAGTCCGGAGCTTTTCAGAGCACAGTGTCTCCCCCACACATGCCAAGAAGAGCTTCCAGGGGTAAGTCCTGATCAGGGCCTCTGGAATGGACAGAGGATGCCTTGACTTGGTTATCCAGGCCACATCCATGCAGGTCCTCTAAGGGTGATGTGGCAGCTGTGGCCAGGTGGCTGATGGACCCAGCCCCCTCCTACTGAACCCCTGGCCCAGAAATGTCACAGTTCCAAGGGCTCTTGTAGCAACTAAACAAAAAGGACAAGATGGGCGGGGACAGCCCTACTCTAGGCCCTGTGGGACTGCCCCTCTTCCAGGCCAGCCAGTCCCTGCACAGGTGGGGGCAGCCAGTACACTCTTGCCGTCTGTCTACAGGTAGGGGGCGTGGACAGAATCCAGTTATCCCATCCTTTGGCCAAGAGTTGGCTTCAAGCTTGTTTTATGCTGACTAGCCACCAAACTCATGTATATAGCTATTGTTGTTGTTGTTAGGTGTGGTTGAGTCAGTGTCTGACTCATAGCTACCCTGTGTACAACAGATGAAACAGTATTGTCAGTGCTTCTCTGCTATTCATAGGGTTTTCAATGGCTGATTGGTTTTTGGGAGTGGGTTGCCAGGTCTGTCTCCCAAGCCTACAGCACCTGGTGTGCCCAGGCGGTCTCCCATCCAAGAACTAACCAGGTCCGACCCTGCTTAGCTTCTGAGATCTGATGCCACAGACGGCACCTAACGGCAACAACAGCCACCTTGGTGCCCATTTCCATGTGAGAAACCACATCCCCAACATCCCCCTAAGTCAAAATTCTCCAGTCATCCCTGGGGAGGACAATCAATGTTCTTGTCCAGCTTTTAATAATAATCTGTTCTCTCAGGCACTTCCCGCTAAGTGTCATTGAGAACAAGTGCATTTTGCGAACCTGTTCGCCGACCTTGAATTTGCAGCTTCCCTCGGCTGGTAAGAGTCACACCACCTTGTGACTGCTCTGTTCTCGGTCCATCATCCAATAGAATCAGCTGTTCAACGAGTGTTTTTGATCCCCCCATCTGTTTTAATGTGGCGGCTCAGCTAATCAGAAAACAAAGTCAACCCTTGTGCCTGGCCTCCCAGCCTGGCTGGCCTCTTTGCTGACCTAAGTCATTGAGGCAAACTGGCTGGTGACAATCTAGGTTTCCAGCCCTAGCTCTGCTGCTTACCAGATGGGAGACCTTGGGCAAACCTCTCTCGGTCTCTGGGGCTCTGTTTCTGCATCTGGAGGGTGCGATAGTAATAACATCCACCAGGTAGGTTGTTAAGAGGATTAAATGAAATGATGCAAGGGAGAGGGGATTAATAGAACATGTGGCGCATCTAAGAGGCTCCATCGTGGCTGTCATTAGTATTGATGTCATTAGTATTTTATCCTTAGGAATTCGGAACCACACAGTCCAGCCTCTTTCTGTGGTCATGCTCCCCAACATCCTAGCCACTTGCCATGCATGGTCACTATACAGCAGGTGAAATATAGAGTCCAAACTGAGATGTGCTGTGAGTGTTAAATATATCCTAGATTTCAAAGACTTACTTTGAAAGAGAGAATGTGGAGTATCTCATTGATGCATTAAAAAATAGAGAGCATGTCTTGCAATAACATTTTGGATACATTGGGTTAAATAAAATGCATTATTAAAATTAATTGCACTTTTTAAAAATTTGTATTCAAGTGGCTGCTAGAAGATTATAAATATGACTATTTCTCTTGAACAACCTGTTACATATGGGAGTCACTTTCAAAGAAATGCCATCAATAGCCAGTTTGTTGTAATCAATAACAAAAAGCAATCAACAAACAGAACCCACATGATATCCAATCTTTGGCTTGTATCTGTTTAAAAAAAACAATGAACAACTTTAGTATCATGAAACCTCATAATCACCGCTTCTTTCCTCCAAATTTTCTTCCTCTAAATGCCATTTCCAAGGAGCCCTCTACCTCCACATACAGGACATTTTTTCCCCTCTCCACTTGGCCCCCCAGCTCCCCTGTGGCACCCTCTCTACTTCTTCTCCTCCCTCCTCTCAGGACTTGCCTTTTCCGATCTACTTTCTGAATTAGCTTCTGCAAGGTCCTGGTCTCTGGACTTGTCTCCTTATCCCAGGGGCTGAGCAAGGCAGGGCAGATTACCGTTAGCCAAGGTCTCCAAAGACTTAATAGATAAACCAGACTGCCAGAGGATTCATGTAAAACTGAGGGAGTCCTTTTGGGGAACTGCATGCTTTCTCTGCAGTCCAAGGAACCCTGACCCTAGGTCCATGTTATAAATTGTGCAGGATGTCCCGGGGACAACATTTACACAGAGTCTATGATGATATGACATGATATGACATGATATGACCCTGATACCAGAAACTACCATGTTTCCAATATCAGGGGTCCTGAGAAAGTGACTTACTCAGTTTGGTAAGCTTAAAATTAGAACCAACACATTTTGAAAGCGATTCCATCAAGGCCACAGAAAAGCCTGGTGCAAGAGGCCTGGCTGGCAGCCAAGTGTAACTCCCTGCAGGCCAGGGGTCGAAGCCTCTCATTGCTAATGCTCCCTCTTGGCCGGGGCTGGATTAAGCATCAAGAAATTCTTACTCTTTGTCTTTGTCTTTTTCTCTTTCTCTTTGCCATGGGGAATCTTGGTGCTCTGATATTAAGGTTTTCCTCCAGCCCAGACACAAAGCATTTGGTTGGGTCTCAGCTCAGTAACATGTTACTTTTTCCTCCAAAAACCTGGCCTGGACCCCATGACTTGATTTGGGGGTCCACCCATGTCCTTGGACATTGTTATGTGTTGATTTGTGTCCTTTCCAAATTCACAAAGTAAGGTCCTAACCCCTAGTACCCTGGAATGTTACCTTACTGGGGAATTGAGCAGTTGCTGATACTAGTTGAAGATGAGTTTGTACTGGAGAATGTTGTTATTGTTAGGTGCCATGAGTCAGGTCTGACTCATAGCGACCCTATGTACAACAGAATAAAACACTCCCTGACACTGTGCCATGCCTGACTCTATGGCAGTGCTTCTCTGCATAGGGTTTTAGAAGACTGATTGTTTTGGGGTTGTTTGGGGAGTGGGCTGCCAGGTCCTTCTCTCATTTGTGCAGTGCTGGGCACCCAACCCAGAGCCTCAGAGAGTGCATAACAAGCACTCTACCAACTGAGCCAAACCCCAGCCTGTGCACTGGAGCATCGTGGGGTCACTGGTGTCTTTATGAAAAGAGAAATGTGGACACAGACTCAGGAGGAGAAGAGCATCATGGGAAGATTGGAGTGTGTTGCTATGGCTAAGGAGCCCCCAGAAGCTAGGAGAGGAACCTGGAGCTGACCCTTCCCATGAGCCCTCAGGAGCCCAGCCACGTCAACACCTTGATCTTGGACCTTAGCCTCCAGAACTGTGAGAGAATCAAGTTCCAAGGTTTAAGCCACTCAGTTTGTGGTCCTATGTATGGCAGCCCTAGCAAACAAATGCAGCCACAACATCTCAGCCAGTCTTAATAGGGGGCACTTTTTGTTACCATCATGGGTGAACTCCTACTTTCACCCTGGAAAAGCAATTTTATCTTAAAGTTTTGAGGGTAATCTGCTATGACCCATAAGTACTAGTCATTAAATAATATTATAAACAAAAAATGTGTATGTTCTTCAAATGTATCATATGTTGTTGTTTTTGTTGTTGTTTGGTGCCATCAAGTGGGTCAGACTCATAGAGACCCTCATAGGATTTTTTTGTGTGTGTGGTACTGGGGGTTGAACCCAGGGCCTCGCGCTTGCATGCTTTGCAAGTGCTGGACCACTGAGCTGCACCCCCAGCCCATTTTTTTAGTTTTTGAGACAGGGTCTCTCTAAGTTACGCAGACTGCCTCTGGTCTCGAATTTGCGATCCTCCTGCCTCCACTTCCCAAGCCACTGGGATTGGGAAGTGTGTGCCACCACACCTGGGTCCCTCATAGGATTTTCAATGGCTTATTGTTTCAGGAGTGGATTGCCAAGTCCTTCTCTTGTTTTTGCAGTGCTAGGGATCAATCCCAGGTCCTCAGAGAGTACAGCGCAGCACTCTACCAACTGAGCTCAACGCCAGCCCATATCATATTTCTTGGGGTAAAATATATGTAACATAAGATTTACTATTTCAGTCATCTTTTTAGTGTACTATTCAGTGGCATCCAGATATTTTAAAATAAAATTTATTTAAATTCTTGGCTTTATTTGTTATAAGGTAGAATCATAAAATCCTTTAAGGAAACTTGCTTTTTTATGCACTTGGCTTGAGAAATGATATGAGAAATAGTCAGTAAAAGGTGTCCTCTGTGTTTGGTAAGTACATTTGAGGATATTGTGCATTGTCACTCAAGATCCCCAAAACTATGACACAGACAAAATCTTAAAGCTCACAGCCAAGGGTCAGTTTGAGTTTTGGGTATCCAGTGACAGACAGGCTGGGTGTCAGTGACAGACAGGCGGGCTGTCAGGCTCTCCTTTTTCTCCCAGACTTCTAGGAAGCTTGGGGTGTCATTACTGTAATTTTCCCCAGCCAAGAATTCTTGGTGACTTTTTTCTCCTTTCCCCTTTTCCCATTTCGTCCTCTGTTGCCTTGTCAGTGTTGGTTTTATTGCTCCTGTGGAAAGGTAATCAGCTACCTCTCTTTTGGAAGCAAGCAAGATAACACTTAACCAGAACATAGGGTCATTAAGACCTGCATTCCTTTTAAGGATGCATAATCTTTCTTTTTGCTACAAGTGGCTTTTTGTTTTAATTTAAACCTTTCCTAAAATATTGTATCTGTTTTCATTTCAAAGCATATATTTACTAATATGTTATAAACAAAATAAAAACTCTTGGACGATAATTTATTAAATTGACAGTAATCTGAAAAAAAATCTTTGATACTTCAAATGAAAGTCACTTCTTGATATTTTTACCTGAAACTGTATTTAATTGTGGAACAAAGTAAAAGGCAAAATATAAAGCCTCTTACAACAAAGAGAAATACCTGTACATCCTTACACAGGATGTGGGTCTTAGTAACCTGAGGTCACTGGTTAGGTTTCCAATTAGGGTGCGTCACCAATCAAGTGATATGAATCAAGAAATTGACCTTAAGACAAATGACCCAAAGCAATGACATTTTGGGATGTGGGGGAGAAGGATAATTATATCAGAGGCCTATTCCTCAAAAGACAGGAAAAAAAAAAAAAAGCAGTACGCTCCTGGTCACCAAACAGGTGTTACAAAGGGGTGATGAATGTGTAAATGGTGGAAGGTGTCCAAAGTTCCTGAGTAAGGGCTATCAGCGATCAAGGGAACTTGTTACCCCTCATCTCTAAATTCATTTCTCTGTTCAATGTGGACTGGGCCATTCTGCAGGGACCTAATGTAATCATCTCCCCTGATTCCTTTCTGCATCAGGTGTCCTCAGCAAGCCTGCTTCAGGAACTTTAAGCCAGCCCAGCTTCGCTCCAGCATCCTGATTACCACGACAGGGACCGGCCACAAGTTCCTGTGCCCAGGGGATGCCTGAGGCTCCCTCTCGTTTCTGTGGAATTCCTCCAGTGGGGGCAGAGGAAGTGGGTCCCTGGAGTGCCCAGGTAGGCTCCCACTGGACTCTTTGCTCCTGGCCTTGGGTTCCTGCCACAAGTAGGCATCCTCTGAACAAACAAGACAATGAGGCGCTGCCCCACCCTGCAAATCACAGGACCTAGGTGAAAGATGGTAAGCAATGATTGGTCCTGTTTTCTGGGATCTCACACACCAGGTGGGGATCCTTTCTGGCAGAGGAAGAATTTCAGGTATGAGAAGAACAAGGATAACCAAAGGTATCCCAGACTGCCAAGGACACCCAGCAATAGAGCTGTGTAGGTTGGGTAGCCACAACATGCCAGGCACGGGGCACACACTCTCTGTGTACAAGCCTGTGCCATTGCTCTTCAAACTTACAAGGCAGCTACTTTTATCATCCCCATTTTACAGATGAGGAGACCGAGGCACAGAGAGTCCAAGTAACTCACCTAAGACAACACAGATCTAAGTAGAGGAGCAGAATCTGAACCCCAGAGACCCAGCTTCTGATCTCAGGTGCCTATGTTTAGGTGAATCAGTACAGGGACCTGAAGGCACAGAACACGTCTTTGCTGGTGCCATCAACTCCTCTTGCAGGTCGCACAGATGCCCCCTCATGGGGATCTGGGGACCCTCTGTTCTCAGCGGGCACCTCCTTCTTTTTCCATGCTGAAGCCTGCCCTCCTGGAGGCCTTCCTGGAGGCAGGCTCCATTCCAGAATTCCCACATCCACCCTGGCTTTCTTAGGGTCCTGCTTTCTTCCTGGTGGAGATTTTACCCGACAAACTCATTATTCTTTTGCTAATGTTGACCATTTATCAGGGCAGAACTCTCAGTTTGTTAGATTAGCACCCTGGCACTTTATCCATCTTACTGAGGAAACTTGTCCCCTGGGCGGAAAAGCAAATCCTTCAGGAAGGACGATCCCATTGACAGTGACAACTTGAGTGTGTTGAGCATTTTCCAGAGGCAGCTCTTATACTGAGTGCTTGCTCTCCTTTGCATCCTTGTGCCAAGAGGAAGCTGCCGGTGCCCCCCGCCACTGCCCCTTGGACACTCACATGCCAGTACCTGACAACAGGCTTGACTGGCAGGCAAGGACTCCAGAGTAGGGACTCACGTCAGCAGCCCTCAGCCAATGACAGGTGGAAGCTGGAGTCTAAATATCCCAGAGCTCTCCGGCTTCAGCTAGGACACCTCTGAGGTATGTGCCACATCCCTGCTACTCAAAGCAAGGTCCAGGGACCAGCAGAGCCGACATCACTGGGAGCGAGTGTATTAAAAATGCAGGCTTGGGCCCTGCCCTGCCCTTCTGGATCAGCTTCTGCTTGTGAATAGGATTCCAAGAGATCCAAGTGCATGGTCAGGTTTGAAAAGCACGGACCCATATTGTTTTCCAGTGGCCCCCAGAGGAATGATGTCCCCATTGCCCTTAGTAGCAACCTGCACCACACTGTATTTTTTACAGGTTTCCTGCACTTTCATGTTACTTAACCTATCTCCCTCTCTGTCACCAAACTAGGGCTTCCTGGGACCCCTTGCTGATCAAACGATATCATTTATAGGTCTCTTCTTGGAGGATCATACCTAAATTACGTGGCTGCTCGGGGACAAAGAATATGTGCTGCCAACCCCAGCCCACCCCGTCTGAGCTATGCAATGCTGAAGACTCTGGTATTTAGTTCTCAAGATTTCTCAGAAGATGAAATAAGAGTTTGCAAATTGGCTGAAAGGCAGTAGCCTTTTCATAAGTATTAGTAATTATTGCTCTCCTGCTTCTGTTTGGAAAGCTCCCTTGGTCCTCTCTGCCCTGAGATTATCCAAAGTCCCACTCATAAGGGTACCATGTCCTAGAGAGTTGAAAAGGGCTTTGGACTCTAGGAAGCAGGAAAGCCTTTGAATCCAGCTGTGCCACCAATTGGCAATGTGACCTTGGACCTGTGGTTTCACCTAGCTGAGCCTTAGTTTCTGTCTCTGGGAAAAGGGAATGCAAGTGCCAACCTTATGAGGGCTTTTTGAAGACTAAACTAGACAGTATGTACAAAGCAGTGAGTGAAGTATGCAGTAGGTGCTTAGAAAATATTTGTTGAACGGAAAGTAGGATGGATGGCATTCTGAACAATCTTCAGGGGTTTGGGCCCCTCTCCCAGCCCAGGGTTGTATCCTGTAATTCATCACCCCTAAACCTCCAACTTGCGCCTGCTCTTTATCCCCTGCACAGTCCCCTCTGTGGGCCACACCAGGGCTTTCTTGCCCTGAGCACACAGGAAATATCAACAGGCAGAAAGGCCTGGCTTGCTACCACTCTGAATGAGACTCAGGTCCTTGTTTCAGGTCAAGTTAGGAAAGAGTATTATTCTATGAGCCTACAACCTTTACCAGGAAATGCCAACACCAACCACTGGGCACTGGGGCCCTGCCGATTTTTATGAAAGGACTGAGCAGGACTATTGGGTAGGCTTCATCAGAGGAAGGGATTATACTTGGAAGGAAATGGATGACATGGCCATTCTCCGAGGGTCTCTTCTATCCCTAAAGGATGGGGGAAGAGTCTCTTCCATAGGGGAACAGGGGCACAGACCTGCTGCCTCAGAAGCGGACTTTAGCGACAGCATCAGTGAAGCAGACCTCAGAGTCTCACGTGGTTTGCTTCAGGAGAAACTGTTTCCTGGGAAAGGAGCAGAGAACTGAAACCAGTCCAGTGTGCTAGTCAGCATCTTTCACTGTGAAAAATACCTGAGAGGAACAATTTATAAGAAGGAAAGCGCTTGCTTTGGCTCCTGGTTTCAGAGCTTTCAGACTATGGTTGCTTGGCTCTGTTGCTCTGGGCCTACAATGGGAGTGTGTGGCAGAGGAAGTCTGTTGACCTCACGACAGCTGGGAAGCAAAGGAGACAGAGACAGGAAGTGGCCCAATATCCCCTTCAAGGACACATCCCCGATGACCTAACTTCCTTCCACTATACTTACCTCCTCCTAAAGGCTCCACCACCTCCCAATAGCATTGTGGGCTGGCAACCAAGTCTTTAGCAAATGGGCCTTTGGGGGACATTTAAGAGCCAAACTACAGCAACGAGTGATATTTAGATTCTACTTTAATTTTTACAAAGGGTTTCGTTATGTATCAGTTTATCTTCATAACCACCCTGTAAAACAAGCTGGTAAATATTGTTCCATGTTTGACTGGTGAAGAAAACTGAATTCCAGAAAGGTATATAATTGGCTTCAGACATTTCCTGGAGGCCAAAGCAAGAGATGTGTCACCTTTTCGGTCTCAGTCCTGTGAATTCTCTGCTATAGAAAATAGACTAGCAGGAGAAAGAGAAACTCTCCTTTAGTTTTTAAAGATGTTTTAAAAGGAAAGGGAAAGCCGGGCGCAGTGGCGCACACCTGTAATCTCAGCGGCTTGGGAGGCAGAGGCAGGAGGATTGCAAGTTCGAGACCAGTGGCAGTCTGCGTAACTTAGTGAGACCCTGTCTCAGAAAAGTTAAAAAATGGGCTGAGGGTGCAGCTCAGTGGTCCAGCACTTGCAGAGCATGCAGGCGCAAGGCCCTGGGTTCAACCCCGGGTACCACAAAAAAAAAAAAAAAAAAAGGAAAGGGAAAGGGAAAGGTATATTTCTCATACCATTCTAACATCATTTCTAGTGCTCTTCTTTCCTTTGAATTTCCATCTAGTATCATACTTTTGTCTGTAGCCACAGCACTCTGGCATCCGATCTGGCCTGACCTCAGAAGCTAAGCAGGGTTGGGCCTGGTTTGTCCTTGGATGGGAGACTGTTTGGGAACAGCAGGTGCTGAAGGCTAGAGAAAAGGACCTGGCAGCCCACTCCCAAAACAATCCACCATTGAAAGCCCTATGAATAGTAGAGAAGCACTGATAATAGTGCTAGGCATGGCACAGTGTTGGGGAGTGTTTCATTCTGTTGTACATAGGGTTCCTATGAATCAGACCTGACTTGATGGCACCTAACAACAATGACAACAACAACAACAGCAACAACTTATTTCTATCTAATATTGTTCTTATTCTCAAAAGACTTCCTTAACATTTCCAGTAGTGCAGGTTTACTGGAGATGAATCTATTCAGCTTTTAGTCAGGTCTTCAGTTTGAAAGACATTTCTGCTAGGTATAGAAGTCTAGGTTGACTGGACATGGTAGCTCATGCCTGTAATCTCAGAAGGCTGAGGAAGGAGGATCAAAACAAAACAAAACAAAACAAAAAACTAGGTCGTCAGCTTTTTCAGTCTCACTGTCTTCTAACTTATTATTTCTAATGAGAAATCTGCAGCCATTCTCATCTTTGTGTACTCCTCTGGCTGCTCTTAAATTTTTCTCTTTATTACTAGTTTTAGGCAATTCAAATTTTCATGAACCTTGGGATCATTTTCTTCATATTTCTTATGCCTGAGAATCATGGAGTTTCTTGAATCTGTAACTTTATAGTTTTTTTCAAATTTGAAAACATATTGTTCATTTCTTCTTCAAGTATTTTCTTTGTTCTTCTTCATCCTCCTTCAGGAACTCTGATTACACACATATTAGGCTCCTTGTAGGCATAATGCTTTGCTCATATTTTTCAACTCAGTTTTCTCTGGTGTTTTTTTTTTTTTTCATTTTGGATGGTTTCTATTGGTAAGCCTTTAAGTTTATGAATATTTTATTCTGCAATGTTGAATCTGCCACTAATCCCACCCAGTCTGTTACAGCAAACACTATTTTTCTTCTCTAGTAGGTCTGAGTCTCTCCTTAGCATGATCATGCTTTCCTTTACCTTCTTACGCATATGGAATACAGTTATAATAACTAGTTTAACATCCATGTCTACTAATTGTATTATCTATGTCATTTCTACATCTTCTATTGACTAATTTTTTCCCTCCACATTTGTGTCATATTTTTCAGCTCCTTTGCACTCCTGGCCTTTTTTTTTAATTGGTTACCAGATACTATGTTGTTGGGCGCTCAATACTTTTGTATCCCTTTATATATTCTTGAACTTTGCCCTGAAAGATAATTAAATACGTTATTACTCTTGAGGTTTGTATTTAAACTTTGAAGGTGAGACCAGAGAAGACTTTAGTCTAGGGTTATTTCTTCCCCCACTACTGAAACAATACCCTTCTGAGGACTGTATCTACCACTGCGTATCACAACATCTTTCTAAGCTGGATAGCAGGAGTGTGAACTTTTCTTATCTCTGAGCAAGCTACGGGAATTTTTCAGACTGCTCCTTTTTATTTGTTCTTTCTCCAGCCTTGGGTAGTTTCCTCACATCACGCACTGGTCAGTAGTCAACCCGGAAGAACCCTCACAAATCTTCACTGGCCTCTCCTCTCCATACACGCCTCCTCTCTCAGGCTTTCCTCTCATAAATTCTAGCCACCTTGTTCTTTCTGAATCCTCAACTCTGTATCTTCAGCCCAGGAAGACCATCAAGTTCCGTTCAGGTTCTCCCTCCTGGTGTGTGGCCCTCAAACTCTTTCCTCTTATTTTCCTTCTTTCATGAACCATTTGCTGTATTGCCTGTTATCTATAACCTCAAAAATGTTTCTATGTTTTATCAAGTTTTCTAGTTTTTAAATCCAATCTCTGTTATTCCATCATGGCTGAAATAATAATTTCCCATAAGATTTTAATTAAAAATTTTTATGGCGGTAACATTTATATAACACATAGTTTACCATTTTAACTATTTTTTGTTTTGTTTTGTTTTTGTAGTACTAGGGATTGAACCCAGGGCCTTGTGCATACTTTGTAAGTGCTCTACCACGGAGCTCCACCCTCAAACCCATTTTTTTTTTTTTACTTTTCATTTTGAGACAGGGTCTCATTAAGTTATGCAGGTGGCCTCTGATCTCGAGATCCTCCTGACTCTGCCTCCTGAGTTGCTGGATTGCAGGCATGTGCCACTGCATCCAGCCCATCTTAACATACAGTTGAGTGGCATTAATTCTCTCTGCTTTAGTTTTCAGTGGGAAAAAATTGGTTTCCTTTTAACTTTATAAAGTATAAGATGTATGCTAAACGTTGAAGTAGATGCTATTGTTGTACCCATTTTACTGATAAGGAACGTGAAGCCCAGAATGTAACTTGCCAGGGTCTCGGGGTATTTGGTAGTATGCTCAGGATTTAGTCCTACAAAGTAGGCTATGAACTTCACTGAGAAAAGGACCAGAAACCACATGACCTTCACTTGTCTGTGGGGTCTTCCACTGCTTTTTTTTTTTTTTTTTTTTTGGCCTGGAGCAGTAATTCTAGAAATCATCCTCCAGCCTAGGCCTGCAGGAGCCTATTCATCCAGATACCAGAGGAACACTGGGCTTGGGGCCAGAGTGGCAGGGTCTCTCCCACCTGTAATCCGGGAGTGGGCTGGGCCAGGGAGGGGCTCTACCCTAAAGGTATTATGCAGGTTTGGGGTTCACTCAGGCACCCAGAGACCACCGTCTACCGTCAGCTACTTGGAGTTAAATGTCAGCTTCATTTGCACCACTGGCCTATCTTAAATTACATTTGCACATGTTTGAAATCCCAGTTCAACTTCTTACCATCTCCAAACAGACACACTAGCAGCCATTGATCCAGCACGTCAGGGATTTCTGGCTTCAAGAAGTCGATGCCTTTTCTGCCTGTGAACAAAAGCAAGGCCCTTGTCTCAGAAATATTCCAGCAGCCTCTTGGTAAAGGCTGTGGGTCATTTACTCTCTGCCTTTCATAAGAAAGCCCTACAAGCAAATCCCTTTGTATGATTTCAGTTTGTGTCCATGCACTTTAAACATCACAAGTGGGTTTTTATTAGCCATTTCACACCAGTGACCTATCAAGCCTGGAACATTTCACAGATACTCCTTTTGCAGGCAGGAGTATCAAGGCCAAGGGACATTCACTCTCTCACAGCCTCTCCCATCAAATCGGAGCAGTGTGGAGGCCACATACCTCTCCTCCTTCCTCATTCTCCCTATTCTCTTGGGAGTCTTTGCTTATTCTGAGGAGGGCTGCCCCTCCCACTGTGTAACGAGACCTCTTGGCCCTGGACAGTGAACCTGTGATTCTTTCTTATGTCTGGGACATTGTATTAGTCAGCTCTTCAGCACTAAAATAAAATGCCTGGGGCAGGTAACTTTGTAAAGAGAAAAGGCTCTTTTAGCTCACCATTCTGGAGACTCAAAGGCATGGTGTCTGCCTTGGCTCAGTTCTGGTGAGGATTTCGTGGCAAGTCACAGATGGCAATGATGGGAGTGTCTGGTGGGGTGAGTGACGACATCTCGAAATAGGAAGCAGAGAGATGAGGTGGGGCCAAACTCAGGTTTTTATACCAACCCTCTCACAAGAATTACCAGAGTCCTAAGAGAAACCATAGCTCTATGGCATCTGATCCTGTCAGATCTCAGAAGCTAAGCAGGGTCGGGCCTGGTTAGTACTTGGATGGGAGACCACCTGGGATGCTGTAGACTTGGGAGACGGACCAGGCAACCCACTCCCAAAAATCAATCTGCTATTAAAAATCCTATGAAGAGCAGAGAAGCACTGACAATAGTGTTTTGCCTGTTGTACATAGGGTCGCTATGAGTCGGATACTGACTCGACGGCATCTAACAAGAACAAGAGAACTACCTTCTGAAGTCATGCCCTCAGCAGTCTAAAGACCTCCCACTCTGCTCCACCTCCCAAAGATTTCACCACCTCCCCAAGGTGCCACCCCAGGAACTAAAGTTTTAATCACAATGGACCCTTAGAGACATTCAAAGCACACCCAAAACATCAAGTGCAGACCTGGAACCCAGAATGCACTTGAATATATATTTCCAGCCCTCATCACTGTTACTATCTTCACACAGTTGCAGTTTGTGGCAGCTAAGGGATCTGGAGGGCTTTCCTGAAATGGTGTGCCAGGAAGCGGGCAGGCCATATTTTACCTCTCATAACCTAGTACAGATTCAGCATGAAGCTCAGTCCAAAGAAACCCTGCCCAGGAAAACAACTACCCCAGGGTCCAATTTTTCCAGAGAGTAGAGGGACAACTGTTTGGTAAAATAATAATTATCCTAAGCGATCTGGGTATGGGCAGTTCTGGGAAGTGAACTTCTCTGGGGAACCAAGGTACATGGTTGTCTTGATGTTGGTGTGACTTGGGGAGCTGGCTCTGATGTCATCTGTGACGGTTACTGGAGAATCTGGATGACTTTGAAGCCATCATACTGGGCAGGAGCTGGGTGGAGGGGCAGTAAGTAGGACAGCCTCACCTGTAGCCAGGAAAGGGACCCAACCCCGAGACAGTGGCATTCCCAGAATACTAAACAGTGAGAACCAGAGTCAGCTTCACGTGCAACCTGTGTATTTGCAGAAGCCCCTTCTCACAAGGGTCATGAGTTGGCTTAATATGCTATTGCTACTGTCTTGAAAGGGGCTGGGATTTAGCTTGGTAGAGCTCCTCCCTGCAGTCTCTGAGGTCCTGGATTCGATTCCCAGCACCAAAAAATGGGAGAAGGATATGGCAATCTACTCCCAAGGCAGTCCCAAAACAGCCATTGAAAACCATGGTATATAAACACAATGGAATACTACTCAGCAATCAAGAAAAATGAAATAAGGTCATTAGCAGCAAAATGGATGGAATTAGAGAAAATTATTTTGAGTGAACGAACACAAGCTCAGAAAGAGAAACAACACATGTTCTCACTCATGTGAGGGTTGTTGTTGTTGTTAGGTGCCATCGAGTTGGTATCCGACTCATAGCGACCCTACATACAACTGGCGAAACACTATTGTCAGTGCTTCTCTGCTGTTCATAGGGTTTTCAATGGCAGATTGATTATTGGGAGTGGGTTGCCAGGTCCTTCTCCCAAGCCTGCAGTATCTGGTGTTCCCAGGCTGTCTCCCATCCAAGTACTAACCAGGCCTGACCCTGCTTAGCTCCCGAGATCTGACAGGATCGGATGCCACAGGGCTACGGCTGCAGGCAGTAGGCACATGTTGTTGTTGTTGTTAGGTGCCGTCGAGTCGGTATCCGACTCATAGCCACCCTCTGTACAACAGGGGAAACACTATTGTCAGTGCTTCTCTGCTGTTCATAGGGTTTTCAATGGCAGATTGATTTTTGGGAGGGGGTTGCCAGGTCCTTCTCCCAAGCCTACAGCTTCTGGTGTTCCCAGGCGGTCTCCCATCCAGGTACTAACCAGGCCCAACCCTGCTTAGCTTCCAAGATCTGACGGGATTTGCTGCCACAGGGCTACCGCTGGAGCTGATTCAAAATTACAAGAAGGAAAAATCCTACTCAAAGGTCGGATCATAATAAAAGGGCGGGGGGAATAAGAATGATGTCAATATAAATGGACTAGAAATTGCATGTAATTGTTCTAACAAGATAAAAACAAAGACCACTACAGGAAAAGTTTCTATCTTAACCAGATTGGAACCCAAGGACATATAGAAAAATACTACTAAGTAAAAGATAGAGAAGAAGACTCAGATGGGAAACTTAGATGGGAAGGGGGGAGGGGGGAAGCATAGGGGAGGGTAAGGGGTAACCTATATGAATAATGTTTATCAAAATGCATATATGGAAATGTCACAATGAAAAGCATGTCAAAATGAATCACATTAAGATGTACATTAAACATTTCTAATAAAAAAAAAAAAGAAAAGAAAACCCTATGAGGGTCACTATGAGTTGGACACAACTTGATAGCACTTAACAACAACTGTCTTAAAATTCTCAGTTTTGGGAAAGGGCCCTTGGAGTTATACAGGAAGCCCTGCCTGGAGCAGACCATGTTCTACTCCTGTGCCTCATCTACATGGCAAAAGTATTCTCAGAAGTAATCAGGAAATGAAACAACTCATGACAAGGGTCAGTCAAGGAATGCAGACATTGAGTTTTCTTTTATTGAACTTTGCATGTAGAATACAGAAGTAAAATTTAAAAGAAAATTATTACAGCACAAACATGAGGGGGAAAAGCTCAACTGTGTATTGAAGATTTTTATGTTAACAGTTGAATTTGGATTGCTTTGTTTCTAGTCTGTTTAGTCTGTTCAGAATGCTATAACAGAATACCATGGACTGGATAGCTATAAACAAGAGATTTATTCTTCATAGTTATTGGTGCTCAGAAGTTCAAGATGAAGGCGCTTGCAGATTTGGTATCTGGTGAAAAGCTCTTTCCCCATTCTTTGATGGCACTTCCTCACTGTGTCCCCACATGGTGGAAGGGGCAAGGCAGCTGTCTGGCTCCTCTTTTTAAAGGGCACAAATTCTGTTCATGAGGGCTCCACCCTTGTGAATTAGTGCCCTCCCAAAAGTCCCACCTCCTAATTCCATCACCTTGGGATTAGGACTCCAACATATATACATTTTAGGGAGACACAAACTTTCAGACTATAGCACTTATATAATAATATGAAAAGGAAAAAAGGTCTACTAAGAATTGTTCAATAATGTTTTATTTTCATAACTGGTTCTAGTTTTTGAACAATCAACCATTTTAAAAGAAGAGCAAATTTTAACATTAAAGGTTGCATATAAATTCAGTAAATAATTAAGTCATCCAGACATTGAACTTAAATTTTCACTTTCAAAATAAAACTACCTCATATATTCTTGAATCTAATTTGCATCCTTTCAATAGTTTTAGAGGGCTACAAAACTGGTTGCGGATTAGAATGGAGTGCAGATTGGATTAGAGTGAAAGAGTTCTCAAGCGTGAATCCAATGAATCCAATCCACACAGGATTCTGATCTGCACCTGATTTTGTAGCCCTCTAAAAACTGTTGAAAAGGTGTGGATTAGGTTGAAAATATTAGGTACTACACCTCATAACTAGGGGCTGGGATTTAGCTCAGTTGGTAGAGCGCTGCTCTGCAGTCTCTGAGGTTCTGGGTTCATGTCCCCAGCACCACAAAAATGGGAGGAGGATGTGGCAATCCACTCCCGAGGCAATCCCCAACCAACCAGCCATTGAAAATCCTATGAGGGTTGCTATGAGTCGGACACGACTCGATGGCGTCTAACACCACCACCACCTCACAATATGCACTGTTTCATTTTAAATTTGGATAGAAGTAAAAACTTCAAGTGGTCACACAGAGTGAGATCATTTAAGTTCTGTGTTTGGTTGTTGCAATAACTATGCTGTCATTATTTATTTCAAATAAGTTTATTTCAACGTCCCACTTAAGTACAAACATCTGTGGTACCATGGTGGGTGAGAAGAACTCTGACCCTCATAAATTCGAATAATTTCAAGTCATCATGAACTTAATCTTGAAAAGAATCTGAGTTGCAACTCCATTTGTGTCCAGCACTGGAGGTGACCACATAACTGGGACTTCCCAAACTAAGTCACACATACAGTGTAATTAATATTATAGGATACGTAATAAAAGTATACTGATTTTAAGGCTATGTATATGTTATTAAAACTCAAAATAGCCACAGTAATTGTTTAGGGTTTAGACCAAAAAATACGTTTTTAGCAATACTTATCACCAACAATGTTTAGTAATGCCAACACATGGTTCTAATAAAAAGCAGACCAACTTTAGTAGGTTTCATTCTTGTTTTTAAATTGCCCACAGAGAATGCACCCTTTGATTGCCTGCATGCCAGCAAATGCACACCACTGTCAGAAGATGCCCTTTCTATTTTGCTGTCAAAAGTTGCAATTTTTTAAATTATAATTTTAATAATAGCTAGTATTGCTAAGAGTTGAAGGTTGCTGCTGGAAATTGAACCTTTGGGAAGTACAATAAAACAAAATGTCCATATCCTCATTTGACCTAGGAATTTTGTTTCAAGGACTTTAAGTAGAGGTCATTGGCATATTTAAAGATTTAGCAGCAAAAATACTAAATAAATAATCCTTAGCTGTGAAGATAATCATGGCAGTGTCATTTCAAATAAATAATAATAACTAGAAATAAATCAGCTATGTAAGTTGAGGTACATATGAGACAGGTGAGGGGGCCCACCTTTCTTTGGGGTGCTGGGTGTACACCATTGTTAATACATTGTTAAAATCAATAATAGACCTAGGCATAGTGGTACATGTTGGTAAGCCCAGTGACTCAGGAGGCAGAGGCAGGAAGATCATGAGTTCCAGGCTGTGGGCAGCTTGTGTAACTTAGTGAGACCCTGACTCAAAAATAAAAAATAAAAAATAGCTGGAGGTGCAGCCCAGTGATAGAGTACTTGCAAAGTATGTGCATAGTTCTAGATTCAACCCCCACCATATCACACACACAAAAATTAGTGTTAATGATGAGAGTTTTTCATTTTTACTGTAGCTGCTCCTTCTGCTGCTTATTTTCCTACAAGGAAGCATGAATGTTGGGGGATGGGACGATCTGTTAGATGCTCCTTTGCTACTCTGGCTCCTCTGAGTAAAGGACTCTCCATTAAATAGCCCGTTGAACCACTCTTATACCACCACCAGTGGTTTTGAACACTTCATAGATGCCTTAAGGAAGCCATATGACCATTGCCACCACAGCACAACTCCCGCTCCTGAAGGTGCAACTCAAGCCATGTCTACTTCAAACAGTGTGTAGTTTGTGCTAGACTTTTTGCAATCACAGTAGTTTATACTAGGCTTTTTGCTACCATAATCCTCAGAGAACTCTAGATGACTCTGTGATCAATGCTGGCCAGAGGGGTGCCACAAAAGGAACTGTTATTATTGGGAAAAAGGGATTGCTGTGATTGGTGCAAAAGGAACTTCTGTAATTGGTGTAAAAGGGACTGCTGTGACTTGTGCAAATCATTCCTATGATTGGTGCAAACTCCCCGTCTCTGGCTATATGAGAATGCTGCCCAGTTCACTTGTGCTGAGCTAGCCAGGAGATATCCTCTCGTGCCGCCCCCTGGTGTTGCAACATTAGTCCTAAATAAAAAGCTTCTCTTGAGTGATCTTTGGCTACTTTTAGTAGTGCAGGCTGAGCTAGTAACATGAAGAAAGAAGCAGCAGAGACATTAGAAGAGCAGTGATGGCAGTGGTGAAGGTATGGGAGAGACAGCGGAACAGCAGTGGCATAGACAGCAGAGCATCCAGAATGCCAAGATGCAGAAGCAGGAAAACAGCTGACTGCTTGACAGCTGAAGAACAGGTGAGGCTGCAAGACCAGCAACCACCACCACTAGCAGCAGCAGCAGCAGCAGTAACCTTAAGGGCCACAATCACTGCCTCCCAAATGGTGGCAACAATGACAGTGGTCACAGCAATAAGATGCAGTTGAAGAGTCCAAGAGAGTGACCAGGACAGGAAAAAGACGGACAGTAAAAGAGAGAGAAAAGATTATAAAGAGCTAGCAAAAGAGAAACTTCAGGCCTTGGTTTCTGGAAGAGTTCCAGAGAGCTGTGGAGAGTTTAGGACCAAGGGTCTCAGACACCCGAGGCCTGGGAGCTAGCACAAAGACTGTTGTCTAGGACTGAGAAATCTCAGCACCCAGTCCTTCCCAGAAGCTGCAACACTAGCTGTTGACAATGGCTGAGGAATCCTAATACCAACCTCTCACCCCCAAAAGCTGTAATGCTAGTTGCCATTGAGGGCTGAGGAATCTCCACTTCCTAGTCCTACTTAAGAGCTGTAGTAGTTATGGGCTGAGGAGTCATGACCACCTGAGCCTACAAAGGAACTGTAATACTTCAAGGGCTGAGGAATCTTGGCCTCCATAAGTGCGGTAACACTAGAAAGCACCACTTGGTGCTGCTGCTCCTGTCTTTCTGCTGCCACTGCTCACTGCTCTTAAACACTCAGGAATATGCATGCTATTAAGACCAGCACTTGAAGAACTTCTCCTTGCCTACCCATGATTTCTCTCCAGGAAGAACAAAAAGACTCCAGCCAGCTGATGGGTGATGTGTACATGCATTAGAATGTGTTGTTGTTGTTGTTGTTAGGTGCCGTCGAGTCGGTATCCGACTCACAGCGACCCTCATAGGGTTTTCAATGCCTGACCATTTTGGGATTGCCTTGGGAGTAGATTGCCAGGCCCTTCTCCCATTTTTGCGGTGCTGGGAATTGAACTCGGGACCTCAGAGACTGCAGTGCAGCACTCTACCAACCGAGCTAAATCCAAGCCCTTAGAATATGTAGCAGCCATTTAAAATAAACTTATTTGGGAGCATTAATTCTATGGGAAAAATTCATTATATATAATATATATTATATATATTACATGTTTTATTATACATATAATATATATTATATAATAGATATTAGATATAACAATATATTATAATTATATATATTTATATAATTATATAATATATATTATACATTTCATTATATATAATATACTATATATATGTGCATATGTATAATATATAAATATATATAATGAAACAAGGTATTGCTACATAGCCCCAGGCTGGTCTGAAACTTATAATCCTCCTGCCTCAGCCTCCCAGGTGCTGGGATCACAGCATTGCTCTACAAGGCTTGGCGTCATAATATACTCTTAGGTGAAACAATTGGGTCACAAAACACAAGGCATCATACGCCTTTTCTTCTTTTTTTTTTTAAATAAGGATATGCATATTATTAGTATATGCCACCTATTTCCCAGCTGGGGCACAAAATAAGTTTCCATTTTCTTTTATACCCAAATTACATTGATTCCAGACTCCCCATCCCTAAGATCAAAGGAATTCACTCTTCCAGTTTCCATTCAAGGTCATTCTGGGGAGCTCTAGGGAATGTTCAACAGTTTCACACATTTGGCCCACTTGCTGTCACTTCTACTAGCAGCCCTTGCTTAGCTGCAGATACCTTAGGTGACAGCCCTGAGGGTCACCTCTGGCTGGGATACAGACCAGCTCTCTTGGCCAGGTCACTGTATCCTTAGCTGCCTTAAACTCACCTAAGTCCCAGCTCAGATATTCAGAAAACTTTTGCAGAATGCTTGAGGGCACAACCCAGAGTCAAGTGCAGTGAAGGCCTTTGCAACTAAGCACTCTATATCTCCTTGGGACTCACAGGCCCATAGCCATCCTCACGTAGGCTCTGTGCTTGGAGCCTGTGAGGCCCCCTCAGACCAAGGACCAGCCCAGCCCTCCTCCAGCCCTAACAAAGGAAGCTGGCCTTTCCCTGCTCCAAGAGCTGATTCTCACACCCACCCAGGGTGATTGAAAGAGGAAAGATCTATTTCTTTCAGGGGAATCACCTCCCACCCTGAGACATAGCCCCACTACATCCTTAAGAAGCAGCACACAGGGTTGCATCTTATCTCTTCACCTAAGAAAAGCAAAAACAGCAGTGGTCAGTCCAGTTCTTAAGGCCAGTTTTAACACTCCAAATAACACAACGTAAGGAACACCGGCAGCAATCCAACCCAAATCTGGATTGAGAGAGAATCTTTTTCTCTACCTGTAGGAGGGGCACAGTCAGGGTAAAGTTGCCTTGTTTCCATTAGTAACTGTCACTGTGCCAGGGCCAACAGCTGAGGTCATGTTAATGGTGATGGGCCATTTTCTATGAGTTTTGTAGGTAGGTCTTCTACTTATGTAACTAAGACTGAGACATATCAAAAAAAGAAAAGAAAAGGAGAGAAAGAAAGGAAGAAAGAAAGAAAGAAGAAAGACAGAAAGGAAGGAAGAAAGAAAAAGAAAGGAAGGAAGGAAGGAAGGAAGGAAGGAAGGAAGGAAATAAAAGAAAAAATAAAATAAAATCTGCTCTAAAGGACAAATGATGTCTCCACTTCCAAAGCATACACCTTGTCACCACATTTTAAATATTATTTTTCCTGTTATAGATTTCCATGGGGAAGGGAACATCCCCAGGAGTCACTCTACTACCGGTGTATGTGTGCATGTGCACAGATATGCATGTGTTTTGTGTATGCATCAATGACTGGCAGCACGTGCCCAAAAACAAACAGTAGCTAACTGAAGGTGATGATGTTACCAGAGAATTGGGTTCTGGGTGTTACCAGTGTTCCTGGAGAGCTGCAGCAGTACCTCGGTCCTTGTGTTCATCATTTGAAAGAATTCAGATGTGACACAGAAAATATAGCACTGAATATAGATAAGGTTTGTTGCAAAGAGATAGTTTGCCTTTAAGGAATAATTACTGGGAAAAAATGAGGTACCTGGAGAAGTTAGGATAAACCTGGACAAAGAACTTGACAGGCCTGTGGGTCACCTCAAGCTGGGATATAGACCAGCTCTCTTGGCCAGGTCACTGGATCCTTAGCTGCCTTAAACTCACCTAAGTCCCAGCTCAGATGTTCAGAAAACTTTTGCAGAATGCTTGAGGGCACAACCCAGAGTCAAATGCAGTGAAGACCTTTGCAACTAAGGACTCTCTATCTCCTTTGGACTCACAGGCCCACAGCCATCCTCATGTAGGCTCTGTGTTTGGAACCTGTGAGTCCCCCTCAGACCAGGGACCAGCCCAGCCCTCCTCCAGCCCTGGACAAAGTTCTTTGGATGAATCAGCCTAAGATAAGGACATCCCTTAGAGAAAGGAAAAGCTTTAGGAAGCATAGAAGAAAAGTTAAGCAACTTTTCTACATTAGACCAACATGGTGGCCACCCCAAGAGGAGGGGGGCACATGGCAATCTCTCTTTAGTTTTCTTGAAAACCAGAGTAAAGCAATGGCTTGCCCATTGTGATGTAAGCTGTGGGCACTGAACTCAAGCCCTGCCCTTCTCCTTCTTAGGCAGGGGAAGGGGAACCCCTCTTTTTGTTTAGTAATCTATTGTGGCTTTGGATATATGGAGTCTAGAGTCTTTATTTTGTAAAATATCTTAATGGATTTCTTTGGCATATTTCAAAAGAATGGACCTATAGAGAGATACCGTGGAATGGTCCACCTTTATTCAAAACATGAGGAATCAGGCATTGATCTTGGATTAGGGTGTGTAGGGTCCATTAGAATAACGTCCTTTTCAATATCCTGGGAGGTTTGTCTCACACATAGCTTCATTCATTGTAGTTGAAAGCAGCAGCCATTTTTATTCTCCTTTCTCCATTTGCCCGCTTGTTGTTGTTGTTGTTAGGTGCCATTGAGTCGGTATCCGACTCAGGGCAACCCTAGGTACAACAGGTGAAACACTATTGTCAGTGCTTCTCTGCTTTTCATAGGGTTTTCAATGGTGGATTGATTTTTGGGAGTGGGTTGCTGAGTCCTTCTCCCAAGTCTACAGCACCTGGTATTCCCAGGAGATCTCCCATCCAAGTACTAACCAGGCCTGGCCCTGCTTAGCTTCTGAGATCTGACGGGATCAGAGCCCACAGGGCTATGGCTGCAGGCCATTTACCTGCTAATACCTTAGCTAACCTGCCTAACAATGAGATGATGGGCCATGTTAATTTCCTTCTACTTGTGAGTTAGGGTTTCTTTTGCTTGGAGTCTTAAGAATAATCTGAAAGCAGAGCAGGTGCAAAGCACACATGTGAAGTTATACTTTGGTGTTTTGCTGTTGTTTTGTGTGTGGGTATTGTTTTTGTTTGTTTGTTTTGTTGTTGAGACAGGGTCTTTCTATGTAATCTAAATTGACCTCGAACTTGAGATCCTCCTGCCTCAGCCTCCTGAGTGCTGGGTTACAGGTATATACCACCAAACTTAACCTTTTATTGGTTTTAAGCCCTTCTTTTTAATTTTCTCTCTCTCTTTTAACTTCCTCCTAATGGGCTGGGATTTAGCTCAGTGGGTAGAGCACTGCACTGCAGTCTCTGAGGTCCCGAGTTCAATTCCCAGCTACCACAAAAGTGGGAGAAGGACCTGGCAATCCACACCCAAGGCAATCCCGAAACAGTCAGCCATTGAAAACCCTATGAGGGTGGCTATGAGTCGGACACGACTCGACGGCACCTAACAACAACAAAAAGCAAAGCCAAAAATATCTGACTAATTAAGATTTTTAGTTAATCTCATTTTATTAGGTATAAGTTTTATAGTCAATTGTCCATAAACTGGCCTGATACAAAGTGGCAGATGGCGCCTATGTAACCAGTGAGAAGAGCCAGACTAATGGGCAGGATTGAAAAGCTAAGGTGTTCATTTAACATGTATTGGAATCTGAAGAGTGTGTTTTAGAAAACAATCATTTCAGCAAATAAGGAGTTGAATTTAGTGATATTCATTTAAAATTATACTGGAGTTTTAAAACCACAGGGTACCTTGATTAACTTGTCTACAGCTCACTTTTTGGACTCAAATCTGATTTTTTAAACAATATTAACTTTAATTTTAAAACTTTAAGGCAATTGTTTTTCTCTATGCTTGAGCAGTTTCCCATCTGTCAGGTGGCAAATGGGCTGGTGCTTTTTAAAACAGTTTTATTTTTTAGTTTCAAATTAACCAAAGTAATACATATTCATTGATGAAAAATGATAAATACAGAAAAGCCCAAAGAAAAGCACTCATCCAAAAATCTCTCCACACCGTTCCTGAGGGAGCTGCTCATTTGAGATCTATACCGTCAGCCTAATGCACACACACACAAGCAGTCTTGTACACAGACACCCACGTGTAAACACACCAGTCCAGACACACTCACACATATACAACAATAGGATTGTCCTGGCCATATTGCTTTGCAATCTGCATGTTGCTACTTTGTGATATTTGTAAATATGTATCTTTATGTATCCTACTTAATAAATTTTAATGGCTATATTGTGTTCTATCACACTATTTAAATGACTTCTAATTCTTGTTGTTGTTAGGTTCCATCAAGTTGTGTCCGATTCATAGAGACCCTCATAAGGTTTTCAATGGCTGATTGTTTTGGGATTGCCTTGGGAGTGGATTGCCAGGTTCTTCTCCCATTTTTGTGGTGCTGGGAATCAAACCCGGGACCTCAGGGACTGCAGCGCAGCACTCTACCAACTGAGCTAAATCCCAGCCCTTCTAATTCTTAGCTATTACAATTAATGTGCTGTGTACATTTTAGTTGTATACTCCCCGTTATGGTTTGGGGACAAAATGGCACCCACAGGCTCATGGTTGAACCCTTGGTCCTCAGATGGTGGTGCTGTTTTGTGAGCCTATGGAACTTTGAGAGTTGGGACGTAGCTGGCAGAAGTAGGTGACTGAGGCTTCGCCTTTGAAGATGATAACCACCTCTAATCCCAGGCAAATTCTCTGCTTCCTGGTGTACTATGACATGAAGAGTCTCACCACTGCACTCCTCCGCCATGCCTTCCCCGCTAGTATCAACTGACCTTCTGTCACTGTGAGCCAAAAGAAATAATTCCTCCCTTAAGATCTTTACATCAAGTTTTTTGGTCATGGTAAATGTAAAAGCTAACTCCTTCTCTGACTATTTCCTTAAAATAACTTCCTTGACTAGAATTGTTAAAGCAACAGAAATGTGTATTTTCAAAGTTTTTGGTACATATTGATAAATAGCCTTCCAAAAGAGTTGTTCTAATATAAATACATATCCTGAAATCAAATGAAAGAGCATTGGTATACACCATAATACTGAGTATGCCAATATGGTCAATTCTCCACATTCCTAGGTTCCCCATCTATGGATTCAACCAACCACGGATCAGAGAGATTTGGAAAAAGAGATTGCATCTCTACTGAACATATATAGATTTTTTGTATCATTTTCTCCTAAGCAATCTATTATAACAATATTTAGATAGTGTTTGCATTGTATTAGGTATTACAAGTAACCTAGAGATGATTTAAAATATATGGGAGGATATGTGTAGGTTATATGCAAATGGTATGACATTTTATATAAGGGACTCGAACATGTGTGGATTTGGATATCCAAGGGGGTCCTGGAGCCACTATTTTATGGATATCAAGAGATGCCTATATTTTAAAGTGTCCTTGGCTAAGGGGCTACAACATCCATATGTTAAGATGCAGTTCTGACTCAATCACTCTAGAAAGGAAATTCCAATAGTATTAATGGTCGGAGCAGTAACACGTGCCCTGCAAACCACTGTATCACTGCAAGAGTGGCAGTGATGTTGGCCACAGCCAAAAAGTTGCAATAACTAAGAAATATATGTGTGTGAGAGTGAGCAGATGTATGTGTATGCATTGTCTGCATGTGACATACATGCAGATACCATTTTTGTTAGTACATATGTGTGTTTATACATACACACCTGACCTCTTACGCTATATAAACTATAAACCAAAATGTTAACATTGGTGATCTTCAAGAGGTACAATTACAGAAGACTTTCATTTCCTTCCTTGCACTGTAAGATGTTTTCAAATTTTCTACAATGATCATCCATTGCTTTTGCAAACATATACGACAACCAAAGAATAAATGTGATTTTTTTTCTTTTAAAAATAAACTATTGTGTATACTTGAAGTTTGTACCATGGTGTTATGGAACACATATAAATGGTTGTAATTTTTTTCTAAGCAAACAAAAGTCACCTTGGTGTTCTAAACCCCACTTTCTTACCCTACAAGGCCATCAGGTTTGGAAATTAGCATGGAAACTTGATGCTCAGTCATCAGAAAACCCAAATACTGGAACCAGCCTGCAACTAACCATCCAAAGCAAATCTCTGGGCTCCAGGTTCCTAATCTTTAAACAAGATATTAAGAATGGGATTATGTTTCAATTCAAATACCAACTCTACTAGAGTGGGGCACTGGGTGAGAACATTTTGGAAGCTTAGTACAGAACCAAATCTGATGGTTGGGAAGAATTCTATAATTGACTAGTAATGTCTGCCACAGGAAGAAATGCAGTCATTGATTACACTTAATGCCTGTCATGGGAATAGGAACACAATCCTCCAGTCATGTGCCTGGACCAGGAACTCCTAACATACCTCCCAATTTTGTTAGTTGATATTAGGTGCTGTCATGTCAGAACTGATTCAGAGCAACCCTATGTACAACAGAACAAAACACTTCCCGACGCACTGTGCCAAGCACACAATCATTTTTATGTTTAAGCCTATTATTTCAGACACTGTGTCAATCCATCCAGTTGAGAGTCTTCCTTTTTTCCAATGACCTGCCACTTTCCCAAACATGTCTTTCTCCAGAGATTGGTCCCTCTTTGTGACAACCTGTCCACAATACATAAAATGCGGTTTACTAATCCTACCTTCCTAGGAGTACTCTGGTTGCCCTTCTTCTCAGATGGATTTGTTGGTTCTTCTGGGAGTTTATGCTATATTCAATATTTGTCTCCAGCATCATAATTCAAAAATGTCAATACTTTTGTCAATACTTTTCCTGTCTCCCTCATTTGTTGCCCAACTCTCACAACCATATGATGCAACTGAAAATACCATGGCATGAATCAGGCACACCTTTGTCTTCAATGTAACATCTTTACTTTTCAGCACTTTAAAGAGGTCTTTGGCAACAGCTTTTCCCAGTGCCATGCATCTTTTGATTTCTTGACTGCTGCTTCCGCAGGTGTTGATTGTAGAACCAAGTAATGCAAAATCTTGGACAGCCTCAATCTTTTCTCCATTTATCATGAAATTGCTTACTGACCCAGTTGTAAGGAATTTGTTTCATTGATGTTGAGGTGCAATTCATATTAAAAGCTGTATTCTTTGATATTCATCAGTAAATGCTTCAAATCCTCTTCACTTTCAGCAAGCAAAGTTGTGTCATCTCCATAATGAAGTTTGTTAATGAGTCTTCCTCCCATCCTGATGCCATGTTCTTCTTCCTAAAGTCTAGCTTCTTGAATTATTGGCTCAGCATAAAGATTGAAGAGGTATGGTGAAAGGATACAGCCCTGACACACGCCTCTCCTGACTTTAAACCAAGGAGTGTTTCCTTGTTCTGTTCAAATAACTGTCTCCTGGCCCATATACAGATTCCTCATGAATACAATGAAGTGTTCTGGTATTCCCATTCATCACAATGTTATCCATAATTTGCTGGGGTCTATATAGTCAAATGACTTCATATAGTCAATAAAACTTAGATAGACACCTTTCTTGTATTCTTTAGTTTTGGCCAATAATCCATCGGACATCAGCAATGAAGTCTCTGGTTCCATATCCTCTTCTGAATCTGGCTTGATTTGTCTGTAGTTCCCTGTCAATATACTGCTCCAGTCACTTTTGAATGATCTTTAGCAAAACATTGCTTGTGTGTGATATTAATGATATCATTTGATAATTTCCACATTTGATTGGATCCCCTTTCTTGTGAATAGACAAAAATATGGATCTCTTCTAGTCAGTTGGCCAGTTAGCTGTTTTCCAAATCTGTTGGTGTAAACAAGTTAGCACCTCCAGTGCTGCACCTGTTTGTTGAAACAGCTCTATTGGTAGTTCATCAGTTCCTGGAGCCTTGTGTTTCACCAATGCCTTCAAGGAAGTTTCCACTTCTTCCTTCAATACCATTGGTTCCTTATCATATGCAATCTCTGGAAATCGTTAGTCATCCACCAATTCTTTTGGGTATAATGACTCTGTATATTCCTTCCATCTTCTTTTATTTTTCCTGCATGGCTTAATATTTTTCCTGTGGAATCCTCCATTATTGCCACTCAGGGCTTGAATTTTTTCTACAATTCATTAAGCTTGAGAAAAACAGAGCATATTCTTCCCCTTTGCTTTGCTATTTCCAGCTCCTTGCATGTGCCATTATAATATTTGATTTTGTCTTCTTGAGCTGCCCTATGAAATCTTCCGTTTAGTTATTTAACTTTGTCTTGTCTTCCTTTTGCTTTAGCTGCTTGATGTGCAAGAGCAAGTTTCAGAGTCTCTTTTGACATGTAATTTGGTCTTTTTTCCCCTATCTTTTAAATAGCCTTTTCTTTCCTCGTGAATGATGTCTTTGATGCCATGCCACAACTCATCTGGTCTTTGATCATCAGTGTCTAACACATCACATTTGTTATTGAGATATTCTCTGAACTCAGCAGGGATAAACTCAAGGTGATACCTTGGCTCTCACACACTTGTTCTAATTTTCTTCAGTTTCAGTTTGAACCTGCGTATGAGCCATTGATGCTCTGATCCACTATTAGCACCTGGACTTGTTCTGATTTCTGATATGATTGACTTCTGATATGACCATATGATTATCTGAATCAAAATGGCCAATACCAGTCCAATTTAGTTCCTTGATTCTAGAATGTTGATATTTACATGTTCCATTTCACTTTTGAAGATTTCTAATTTTCCTAGATTCATACTATGTACATTCCATGTTCTAATTATTAATGGATGTTTACAGTTGTTTCTTTTCATTTTGAGTCATGCCACGTCAACAAATGGAGGACCCTGGGGCCTTATTCCATTCTAGTCATTAAGGTCAACCTACTTTTAGAAGGCAAGTTTTCCCTAGTCATCTTTGCATGCCTTCCAACCTGAGGGGCTCATTTTTTGGCACTATTTCAGAAGCTAAGCAGGGTCAGTACTTGGATTGAAGACTGCCTGGGAATACTGGGTGTGGTAGGAGAAAGACCTGGCAATCCACTCTCAAAACAATCAGCCATCGAAAATCCTATGAATAGCAGAAAAGCACTGACATAGTGCCAGGCACGATACAATGTTGGGTAGTATTTCATTCTGTTGTACATAGAATTGCTATGAGTTAGAACCAACTCAGTGACACCTAATAACAACAACAGTAGCAGCAGCAATAAATATATGACAGTGCTTCTCTGCTGTTCACAGGGGTTTCAATGGCTAATTGTTTTGGAAGTGGGCTGCTAGGTCCTTCTCCCTAGTCTATCTTAGTCTAGAAGCTCAGCTGAAACCTGTTCACCATGGGTGACCCTGTAATTCTGGTGGCATGGCTTTCAGCATCACAGCAATATGCAAGCCCCCACAGTATGGAAAACTGACAGAAACATGGGGGTTCCCAATCTTAAATTATACTATCAATGTTTCTTCATTCATTTTGTTTTTCCATATTACATTTTCTCTTTTCTAAAGGCCTCTGTGTTTAAAGGTTATAAAAACTTAATTTGATATTCAAATTACCTTCAATAAATATTTGCTCAAGCTTAATAAATATTTGCTGGAAATGTAAATAAAACTTGGTCCCTGCCCCTGGAAAACCTCCAATATTGGGGCTACTGGAGTTGGGAGTCCAGAAGTACTGTTCACCAAAAGATTATTTTAAGTTGTAAAGGAGGCTCAGCCTAGTGATGCTTCCCTCAACAAGAAGAAAGAAAGAAAGAAAGAAAGAAAGAAAGAGAGAGAGAGAGAGAAAGAAAGGAAGGAAGAGAGAAAGAAAGAAAGAAAGAGAGTTGCAGGGCCCCAGGAGTACTGCAAAGAAAGGCTGCTATGCAGTGCATGGAGTGGTACTAGCTGAATGTCAGACCAGCTCAGCCCACTCTTGGAGGGGACACCTGCCTTCCTATCAGGTGTTAGAAAAGAGAAACGGCTGATGCAGAGCTTCTGCTGGAGGCTGACCTTGGTCCTGCCACCCTGGTGCTTTTCTGCTTTGGCGATGTTTATAGTCCTGTATGTATCGCTTGAAGGGGATTGTACTTTTCACTCAACAGAAGGCAGAAATTCCTGACTCATAAAGGCATCTGAAGTGGGGACGTGGAGTCTTAGGGGGAGGTAGGTCCAGATAGTCTCAAAGCTCCGTCCAACGCTGAAACTCTGTCCTCCTCCCATCAAAGAGTCAACTTGGAAGCCAGACTTTCATCCACCCTATTGCATGAAAATGCTCTCTTTAGGTGAGATATCAGAAGGCTGCCTGCCCTCTAACCCCAGCTTCTCCATTCACCATCCATGGGATCTTGGGCATATTAGTAAATCTCTCTGCCTTGGTTTCTTCATCTACTAAATGAGAATAATACTGCTACTTACCTCCTAGGATTGTTGTGAGGATTAAATGAACTAAAATGTACTTGGGCTGGGATTTAGCTCAGTTGGTAGAGCGCTGCTCTGCAGTCTCTGAGGTCCCAAGTTCGATTCCCAGCACCGCAAGATGGGAGAAGGATGTGGCAACCTACTCCCAAGGCAATCCTGAAACAATCTGCCATTGAAAACCCTAGGAGGGTCACTATGAGTCGGACATGACTTGATAGCACCTAACAACAAGATGTGCTTAATCCTAAGTGTCTCTTGAATGCTGAGTATGTCTGTGTTTCCCTCCAGGCCAAGTGTGAATAACATGAGACATCTGTGTCTTTAGCACCTGAACACAGATTACACCAGAACCTTCAACTATACACACTTTCCTCAGCCTTCCTTTTAAAGGAGAAAAACATAGGTATTACCATATGTGGGACTTAGAAATTAAAGGCAGCTTCCAGTGGAACCCCAAAGTCAGCGGAACTTCACCTAATCTCCTGTTTCTTCTCTGGCAACAGTTTTATGCAGATTACAATTTCGAGGACAAGCAGGAGCCCTGCCTCTCGGCACAAACTCTTCACAGAGCATCACAGCAGGGCCTGGAGGAAAGAGAAAATGTCAAGAGTTCTAGTCTTAGGCTGGGAATGTAGCTCAGTGGGAAAGCCCTTGCCAAGCATAGCCAAACCCCTGGGTTCAATCCCCAGCACCACAAAAGGTCCACTGAGGCTTACAAAGATAGACAGACAAACAGAAAAGAAAGAAAGAGTTCTGGTGTTGGCTCCCATATGAGCCGAGTAACCTTTTTGTGCCTCTGGTTTGTTTCCTGTATAAAAGGAATTTGGGAAAACAGTCTTGTGGGGCTGAACATAAAATTATCATATGGCTTAGCAATTATACTCTAAGGTAAATATCAAAAAGAATTAAAAATTGTACTTAAGAAAATACATACACACACACACACATATTTGCATGTTCATAGAACTATTCATAATTGCTACAAGATGGAAAAAACTCAAACATCCATGAATGGACAAGCATATGCAAATTTTGATACATAAATGTAATGGAATATTATTCAACCATAAAAATGAATGAAATATGATTCATGCTACTACATAGATTAACCTCAAAAACATACTAAAGGAAAGAAGCCAGGCACAAATTGTAGCACATTATGACTCTGCTCATAAGTCCTGAACAGATAAATCCACAAAGACAGAAAGTAGATTAGTGGTGGCCGCAGGCTGAGAGAGGGAGGAATGAGGAGTCTCATGATTTGGATCTTAAATATTGCTCTAAGGCTAATATGCCAAAGGTTTGATCACCAGCTGTTGGGAGGGGATGGAACCTTCAGGAGGTGGCATCAAATGGGAGGAAATTAGATCATTGGGGGCATGCCCTTGAAGGGAATATTTGGTCCCTGGCCCCTTTTCTTTCTTGTTTCTGGGCCATTATGAGGTGAATATGCCTCTGCTACCATGCACTCCAACCATGATGTACTGTGATGCCACAGGCCCAAAGCAAGAGGGCCAAACAACCATAGATTGAAGCCTCTAAAACCAGGAACCAAAATTATTCTTTCCTCCTTAGAAGCTGATTTTTTCAAGTATTTTGCCCCAGCAACAGAAAGTTGACTAATACAAGCAGTAACCATTTAATGGGATAGAGTTTTGAAAGGGAATGATGACAATGTTTTGGAACCAGGGAGAGGGAGTGATTGCACAGCAGGAAGAATGTCCTAAATGCCACCAAACCACTCATTTTAAGATGTTTCATTCTATCTCATGTGAATTTCACCTCAACAAAAAAATTAAAATGAAAGCTTAGATGATCACATAGAAAGAGAACAGGCGATATGCAACTGGAGGGGTGGTGGATTTCAGAAATGGCCTTTTTTCTTTCAGTCTTTCATGGGAGGTGAAAAGCTTGGGTCTTTCTACTTAGGCTCATCTTCTGGACTGGGGTCTAAGGACTTACTCTGCCAGACCCCAGGTACAGACAGGAGCCTCACGCCTGTACCAAGAGAGATACAAGGGCACCATGCCAGGCATGGAACCCACCTGAGGTGCGGATGCTCCAGGCTGTCAGCCCTGTGGGATTTTCCACCCACTGTCCCAGCCCTCCAGACTGCCTGCTATAAGAGGCATTTAGTGTCGTAACATGGTCCTTTTCCTTCGCCTCAGCCTATCTCAAGAGCATATTTCGCTCCCTCACTAGTTTACAAATATGGGCTTTCGCATAGGCCTATAGGTCATAAACAAGATAAAATAAAAGGATCATTAAAATAAAAAAATTACATGTTTATTTTTATCATTTATTATATTTATACAATATAAATGCATTTATATTTTTAAAAGATAAAATATAATAAAATGAATAAACACAATGTGCCACATTGTAATCTCCCCATGTAACAGTTTATGTTTATAGATATCATTCTCACTGTAGGCAGGGTCATTGCAAAGGTGGTGGGTAGTATGTGGGAGTCCTGACAAGTGAGCACTGGCCTCTAATTCCTTATCACCTGCTCGAGTGGAACAGTGTCCAACCCCTGGAGCAGTGGGCCTAACTGCAACTGCCCATGGAAACCCCCTGGGGAGTCTAAAAACTTGTACACTAGCTGGTGCAATAGCACACATGTCTAATCCCAGCGACTTGGGAGGCTGAGGCAGGAGGATCACGAGTTCAAGGCCAAGGCAGCCTGTGCAATTTAGTGAGATCTGGACTCAAAATAAAAAATAAAAAATAAAAAATGGGCTCGAGGTGTAGCCTAGTGGTGGAGCACTTGCAAAGTATGTGTGAGGCCCTGGGTTCACCCCTCTAGTACCAAGAAATAAAATAAAATAAATAAATAAAAACATATGTACCAATGTCCAGGGGACTTGAAGGCACAGTGGAAGATGAGAGCCATTGATCCCTGGTGTCTTAGCAACACAGGCTCACAGGCTCAGGCAAACGTCTTCATAGAAGGCAAATGAGGGAAGGGTTCTTATTAAGGAAGGTGCCTAAGGGAGGTCTAGGTCTGTTTGACTGGGTCCCCTGGATTTTTAGAGTCCCTTTGTTGAGAGGTCCTTGTTAGGCATGGGGTAGACAGCTCACCTTTTTTCTAGGCCTTCTACCTTTTGTGGATAGTGGAAAGGGGATGGAGGAAATGGAAATAGCTGTTTTTTGAAAAGCCTAAGAATAGAGGAAGGGTCTTAAATTTTGAAATGTTTTAAAACATATTCTAATACAGTTCAATGTAAATGTCCTTTGTTACCTTTTATTTTAGAGAGTCCTTTTGTTGTTGTTGTGAGGTGCCCTTGAGTAGGGTCCAACTCATAGTGACCCTATGTACAACAGAACAAAACACTCCCCGACACTGTGCCATGCCCGGCCCTATGTCAGTGCATCTCTGCTGTTCACGGGGTTTTCAATGGCTGATTGTCTTGGTATTGTTTTGGGACTGGGCTGCCAGGACCTTCTATTTTTGCGGTGTTGGGGATCGAACCCAGGGCCTCAGAGAGCACAGAGCAGCACTCTACCAACTGAGAGAGTTCTTTAGAGACTCTGAAACTGCCATTCTGTGCTGTTGACTTTCTTCAGCTGGCTCGTTTGTCAAAATTGTTGCCACAGACACCCCACTGGTGGGGGAACGGGGACATGCATGGGAGGGAGAGGACTTTGGGCCCTGGCTTTTGTACCTGGTGGGGAGGAAGGAGAAGAAGGTGAACTCCACAGACAGGACTTCATGAGGAGTGTGGAAAATGGGAGGCATGTCGGTCGCAGACAGTCTGGATCATGGTGTGGCACAGTGGGGGAGCCATGTTCCAGACACAGCTCTCCACACACAAAATATAGGACCATGACAGATCACATGATGTGCCAGGTTTCCCTGCCATCCTCTGAAAAATGGGGAAGGACTACCACGTGGGTGATACCTGAGGCTCCATCTGGGTCAGATATTTTGGAAAATGGCAAATTTGAAAAATAAGTCACTAAGTGACTTCTGTGGGCTGGGGTTTAGCTCACTTGGTAGAATGCTTGCTCTGCAAGATCTGAGGCCCTGGGTTCATTCCCCAGCACTGCAAAAATGGGAGAAGGACCTGGCAGCCCACTCCCCGCAAAAAATCAGCCATTAAAAACCCTGTGAATAGCAGAGAAGCACTGACATAGTGCTAGGCATGGCACAGTGTCCAGGAGTGTTTCATTTTATTGTACTTAGGATCACTATGAGTCAGACCCGACTCCACCGCATCTAACAACAAGAACTGGCTTCTGGGAGGAAGAAGAGAGGAGACTTCTATTAAGGGAATAATGGTTAGGGGAGTTTGGAGAAAGGACAAAGGAGATCAGGTGACACTTAGGGAAACAAGGAGGGTCTCCAGGCAGAAGTGAGTCTGGGTACTTGGGCAGCTCCGTTCCCAGTTTTCTTTGTGGCCTAGAGGCTGCCACTCAGGTTGTGAGGCAGAAAATGGCAGCCGTAAAGGCTTCCTGTTCCCAGCCTCACTGGGGTGGAGCTGTTTCCATGGTGATGGCTAGCCAATACGATGTGTGTCTTTGTGCTGTGTCTACTTTCTTCTTTGTTCTCCCCCTAACTGCAGGTACTACCTCTGGAGCTATAAGAAAGGGCCCAAGTAGGGGATTTCTGTGCCTGTTTGACTCACCTCAGGAGCGAATCTCTTTCTCCCCTACCATCCCTTCTATCTGTGAGGGATTCAGCTTTCTGATTATGAATTCTGAGGCACTGGCCTCCTATTTCTTGAGGGAGGTAGAGACTTAAAACTTTGAAATATAAGACCCACTAAATGAGAACAGAATAAAGTTTGGTCTGTCTCTTTGTTCTGTCTCTGATAGTAGTAACAAGCGAGGCTCTATGGGAAGAACATAGTGGATGCCTCTGGTGAAGTCAATCTCTAAAGGTTAGGGATGTGAGCCTCTTTGACTTGCCCTGTAATAACTCATCCAGGCTCTATCATTCATGTGAGCTCCTCGAAGCGCTTCTGGAACTTACTGATTCTTTCAGACTTTATCAGATTCCAAAGGGAAGAGGCAACCCTGGGGATGTGTGGTTGAATTCTGCCCTCATCTGTCAGCCGTGGATTCCAATGGGGAAATTTTGTTCTCTGTAGAAACTTCTCTGTTGGAGTTCTTTCCTTGGACCTACCACTAAAATGCTATGATCCTGGCAAAGCCCTTCAGTCTCTCTGAATCCAGATTCCATAGTCTAGAAAACAGAAGCAAGAGCATGTGGCAATCCCCAGCTCATGGGGTGCCTGCATTCTGAAGGCAGGGAGGGTGCCCAATTTATCATTGCATTCCCAAAGCCCAACATGGTCCCTGGCACATCACCATGATTCAGGGAATGGCTGTCAAATGGGAGAGAGCAAAGGAGCCAACATTTGGGGTGATACTTTTCTACTAGTGGAAAGTCTTGGTGACAAGTGACAAACAAAGGGAGTTTGCAGCTCCCATGACTGGAATGGCCAGAAGTAGAGCTACCTTCAGCTGTGACTAGATTCCAAGGGCTCTAAGAAGCCACTGGGGCACAAACCATTGGAGCAAAAAAGAATTTGCTCCACATGTAGGGAGGGAAGGATAGGTGTAAAGACTCCTGTGTTTCTAATTATGTTCTGACCTTCCAAGTTAATTGACCTTGGGTGAGTCACTGTGGGGTGTCGCCCACACTGGTCTCGCTCCAGCCATTGGCCACTGGCTGAGAGCAAAGGCTCAGCCGCTAAAGACCAGAGTTTGTCCAGCAGGTTGGTGATGGTTGGTGAGCATTGCCAGAGTTGCATCTCCTAGAGAGAATGCTTACACCCACAGCTACTCTGAGAAGCCTTGAGAAAGGCAGGCTCAGAAGTTTATGCCCACGGGAGCTCCTCACTTCTCTGCTCTTGAGTGATCACTCCGACTCTTGCTGTACAGCTCTTTATTGCTTCCTTGTCTAGATCAGTGGAATGGAGCCGGACTGCTCCATGCACTGTCCTTATATTCCCTTCAGGGATGAATCAGGGACCAATCAGAGACTGCCGCTTCATATGGGGCGAATGGGCTTTGGCCTATCAGTGGAGATATGCAAATTTGGGTTTGAAAAAAAGACCAGTCGGGGGTGATTCCTGAATGGTCCAATCAGGAGCTGTTTGGTAATTTGGAAACAGCCAATCAGGAGTTGAGGGGTCTGAGGAGAGGAGTTGGATGCCAGCGCCATCTTGGGAAGCTCCATACTCAGGAGTTCTTGAATGTAGGGCAGAGGTTATTGCCCAGGGAATGAGTCTCAGACTCCAAGTGGGCCTACATAGGCCTCGAGGCAAACTGCCTCTCTAAGCCAGTCCCCTACAAGTCACTGTTTTCTAAACCCCAGTTTTCAACCCTCTAAGACAGGGGTAAGGGTATTTTCTTTGCACAGGGTGTGTCATGGTCTGTATGTCTTGTACTCCAAAAATCAATATGTGCAAATCTTTACCCCACACAAGATGGTATCAGGAAGCGGGGCCTTTGTGAGGGATTTGAGTCATGAGGGAAGACTCTTCTCAGTGCCCTTAAAACTAGGTAGCTCATTTGGCCATATCACCATGAGAAGGACACAGTGAGCAGGTGCCATCTATGAACCAGGAAGTCGGCTCCCACCAACTACTGAACATGCTGGTGCCTTGATCTTGGACTTCCCAGCCTTGAGAACCACGAGGCATACATTTCTGTTGTTCATGAGCTCTTGCTTTGTAGGAATTTATTTTAGGAAGAACGTTCCAGAGATGTAAATTTATTTTCATGCTAACTTAGACTTGGTATTATTCAGTTCCTTGTACAGATGATCTCATTTAATCCTTAGCTAACTTGATGTCATAGGTACTACTATTGGTTCCATTTTAAAGAGGAGGAAACCAAGCATTTATGAGGTCAGGAATTTCACAGACAGTGGGTAAGTGGCAACAGGAGGCCAGAACTCAGGTGTCACTGGAGAGCTTGTTTATGCTACACTTGGAGGCTGCCCCTGTATAGAGGTTTTCCACCCCTGTCATGGCATCTAAGAGCTGGAGAAGACTCAGATTACAGAATCCAACTGCTCCATCTTACTGAGGGCCAGCAGAGCCAGCACGTAGTCCCAGCCTTCTGATTTTCATTCTGCACCTTTCGGAGCTCCTAAGAGGAACCCACAGAAATGTAAACCAGAGGAATGTGCCTTACTCCATTTTGTCCTTATATAACATAATACTTGAGACTGGATAATTTATAATGAACAGAAATGTATTTGTTTTTATGGTGCTGAAAGGCAGGAAGTCCAAGATGAAGGGGCTCCATCCGATGAGGGCCTTGTCGCTGTGTCATCCCATGGCAGAAGGTGGAAGGGCAACAAATCATGGGACAGAGAGCACGAGGGAGCTGAACTCGCTTTATAACAAGCCCTCTCTCAACATAACTAACCCATTCCTATGACAATGACATTAATTCACTCATGAAGGCAGACACCTAGTGACCCAATCATTTCTCTTAGGCCCCACCTCCTGACATTGTTGCATTGGGTGTTACGTTTTCAACACATGAACATTGAGGTGCACATTCAAACATTAGTGAAATGCTTTAAAGAACAGTCCACAGAATTGCTGGAGGGCCTGAGCTGTGCACACAGGGGCAATGTCCCAGTCATGCTGCAGAGTTGACTTGCGGGATCCCTTTCACCACTTCTGAGCACCATAAACAACATCTGGCCCCACCAATACCACTTAGCATGGTTGCCACCCCTAGGCCCAGGCCCCTCTCACCACCTGTAATTCCATGTTGTAGCATCTTCTGCTGTGCTTACTTCCTCATATTGCTAGCCCTGGATTCAGTGTCTGCTTGGGTACTTCAGATCAGGAAAGCCCATGTCCTGTGCCCATATCCTAGCTGCAAGGGATGCGGGGGAAAGGCTTGCAATGTCAGCTTTTGGAAGAAGCATCAGTACCATCCACCCACCAATATACAAAAAAATGCTGACTTTCTCAAACCCTGAAAGGATATTCAAGTATTTCATGGTCAAAATGAATGCCGTTGAAACACTGAATGAGAGTAAATGATGTCTTAGGAAATACTAGTTTGCTCCCCTTCTCCCACCTAAGAAACCAAAAACCAAATGCCTCGGGTCCCTTGCCTGCTTTGTGTGAGTTTGGTGCGTGTCCTCTGCTGAGTTTCCTAAAGCCTGTTCTCAGCTTGACTCTTCTGGGAGGAGAATCTGCAGACTCTATATTGGGTCTGACTCATGGGCATATGGCACTATGTCATGTTTTTATAACATAAATAAAAATATTTTACGCAAAAACTTAAGGGCTGGAGTCTCTGGAGCCCCCGCACTCTATCAGTTGCTGCAAGCTGTGAAAGGAGGTGTATTTAGCAGCAAGCTGCCTGATGGGAAGCCGCCGGGAGGCCACCGACTCTGGCTGCTTGTTGGTGGTCTTTCCCCTCATGCCCTCCTTCTCCCCCAGTCCTGTCCCCAAGGCAAGCAGGCTTGGCTTAGAAAGGAAAGGGCATCAGGCTCCCCGGGTTTCAGACAGAGGATTCAGAGTTGTGGTGGGAATCCTCCAGGAATCTTTGAAGACAGAGAACTTCTAGAATGGGGAGAACTGCAAATATCGGGGGATCAAGAGCCCTTCTCCCATGACCAGCTGATCTTTGGACTCTACTCTGGCTCAATCTGGGTTGACACAATGTCACAGAGTTTCCTGCATCTTTAAAGGAGATGAGCTTTTGGCTCATTGGATTGACACACTTTATTTTATTTTTTATTTTTTGTGGTACCAGGGGGCTGAACCCAGGGCCTCGTGCATACTTTGTAAATGCTCTACTACCCTTGTTGTTGTTGTTGTTAGGTGCCGTCGAGTCGGTATCTGACTCATAGCGACTCTCATAGGGTTTTCAATGGCTGACTGTTTCGGGATTTCCTTGGGAGTGGATTGCTGGGTCCTTCTCCCATTTTTGCGGTGCTGGGAATTGAACTTGGGGCCTCAGAGACTGCAGCACAGCGCTCTACCAACTGAGCTAAGTGGTTGGTCTGAGCGTAGTGGTATTTACAACTAATTGACTACAACCAGTTACAGATTTCTGCTACCCTTAGCCCATTTTTAATGAATTATTTTTTTATGAAATTGAGATGGGATCTCATTAAATTACTCAGGCTGCCCCTAGCCTTGAATCTGTGATCCCCCTGCCTCTACCTCCTGAGCAGCTGGGATTATAGGCGTATGCCACTGCACCCAGCTTGACTGATGTATTTTAAACAAATTCACTCATGTGGTATTTACAACCTGTCAGAAGTCTTCTTTATTTGCTCCTGCCCCAAAACTGAGTGGGCATCATTGCCCAGTCAGACATGGGTAAGCCCAGCACAGAGTGAAATGATTACCCCCATCAAGCGGCTGATCGACGTTGCAAAGACTAAAGCCAGGTGCCTAACTCGGTTGGAGTTATTCTAGATGGAAGATTTTGAGGCAGAAGGACCTTTAGGATACCTCTTGTTTTACCATTGAGAGACATACAGCCCAGACTGGTTAAATGATGTGCAAATGTTCACACAGGTGGGCAGTGCTCAAATGGAGACCTGACTTGGCTAGGCATGGCTTTGAGAATCAGAGAAACCCAAGTTCTGCCTTCACTTCCTTTCCAACCTGCCCACACCCGGAAAATGGGCACAAAGGCATCCGTGCGATTGTTGTTGTTGTTGTTAGGTGCTGTCGAGTGGGTATCCGACTCATAGCGACCCTCATAGGGTTTTCAATGGCTGACTGTTTCAAGATTGCCTTGGGAGTGGATTGCCAGGCCCTTCTCCCATTTTTGCAGTGCTGGGAATTGAACTGTGGTCCTTAGAGACTGCAGTGCAGCACTCTACCAACTGAGCTAAATCCCTGCCCATCCGTGCAATAGCATCGCCTTAACATGAAATAAAAATAAATAAATAAATAAATAAATAAATAAATAAATAAATAAAAATGCACAGCTCTCAGAGCAGTGGCGAGCACACAGTAGGTGCTTCATACAGTTACTGTCTCTCTTCCCAGCCATTCTGGATGCCTATCTGGTCCCCTGCAGCCGACTTGTTAGATATCCCTGATGTTAGAGACATCGCCGGTCTCTTGCCTCATGGCGGCTGGCAGGTCAACCCTCTCATTGACCACAATAACTTTGATGAAGTGCCAGGGCATCATCCTAAAAACATCACATTATTAAGACCTGATAGATTCCCCGAACCACAACCCAGGAGTCTATCCCCCAAACAGCTTGCTGACAGAGGGTTTCCTCCTGTGCCACTCTCGCCAAGATATTATAAGCAGTGATTGCCATCTTGACTTCTTCCAGTGTCTCATTTTTGGGGCTTATTTATGCACACATCCTGCAAATATGCATCCCCTGCCTTCCCAGAGTGGTGACTTGAATGACTGTCCCTCCTCCCTCCTCCCCACCCTCAGCGTTTGGCTCCATAATATCTCATTATATTCTAAAGAGCCATCCGCAGCGCAGGGCAGCGTGGATGCAATTAAATCTGCTTCTGTAGCAACACTGCTCTTAAGCAAAATATATTGATCGCCAAAGCTTTGGACCCACTTTAATCAAGTAATCTAAACAGGGCTTAAGCTTCAAAAGCCGGGCTATGTGGCCGGCTTCGAAGCGCTTACTTATGCACTGAATTAATTTATCCTGGATGTACTAATGCTCCCCACCACCCTGTGGATTATGATGTTAGGGGTTGCAATCAGGGCTCTGATAATATCCTCAAAACCCGGCCTCTATTGATTGTCGTGTAAAAAGGCACGAAGGGGAGTGCAGGGGAGGGGAGGGGGGAACGAAGGGATTGGGGTGGATTGGGGAAGACTGAATCCTCCCTGTCCACACAGGACCCTCAGGGCCATGGGGGGACTTGGAGCTCTGCCCATGCCCCCAGGCCTGACTTGGGGTTGGGGTTGGGTGGAGGCAGGGTGTGCGGGCAGAGGTGCCGCATTAACGGGAGGAATTACATCGGGAAGCTGCAGCTGTGACTTGGAGGGGACGCCAGAGAGGGAAGGCTTGTGTGTATGGCAAAGGGGGAGGGGAGCTGGACATCTGCTTTGGAGGCCCAGCTGCCAGTCACATGCCGGCCTGATGGCTACCCCTCCCCTCCACTTACTCAGGCTCCCGCTTGTCCTTGACCCGAATCCCTGGCTCTGCATGGGGTTGGTCTCACCTCTGGGTCTGGAGCCTGTAACCTTGGTATTCACTTGTTTCAACAATTTATTGAGCACTTGTTATGTGCCAGGCATTATTCTTGGTCCTAAGGATATAGTAGTGGATGGGATAGAAAAACCCTTGGCCTCGTGGAATTTATTTTTCCCTGGTGTGAGAGGAAGGGAGAGCATTATTTTATCTACTTACCTGTTTTGGTTATAGTCTGATGTGCCCTGGATAAAATAAGACAGGAGGCAGAGATCGGCAGAGTTCAGTTTTAAATCCGGATGTCCTCCCTGGGAAGGTGACATTTGAGCAACGGCCTGAAGGAAGGTTGGGAGGGAAACGCACAGCTCTGAGGGAGGAGCAGCCTGAAGGCCTCAAGGCAGGGCACCTCTGGGATGCTGGAGGAACAAGGAGGAGCTGGGACGGAGTAGGCAAGAGGAAGAGGAGGATGGCGCAAAGTCCGAGAGGGCATAAGCACCAGGCGAGGCCAAAGTCAATCAGGGTATGCAGTTGATTTGCCCACAGCAATTGGTTCAGGAATGGACTCGTGACAGGAACAGGAAGGGTATAGGCTGCATGATCCACCGCCATCCTGCCACCACATGGAGCCTAAGCATAAAGCTAAAGCACAGAGCAGTGGAGCCCAGAGGTGGTACACATGGTTTGAGTTTCGGAATCCTACTATGTCTGAGAAGTTCATATCCCTTGGTACTTGTAATTTATGTCATTGTGGAATGTCATTGAGTCAGATCCGACTCAAAGCCACTCAATGTACAACAGAACAAAACACTACCCAACACTGTGCCATGCACACAATCTTTTTATGTTTGAGTCTAATGTTGCAGCAACTATATTCCATTTCATTTGAGCCGTGCCACATCAGCAAAATGAGGTCCCAAGGCGTTTATTTCACTCCCCTCACTAAAGTCGATTTTACTTTGAAGAGACAGCTCTTCCTTAGTCATTTCTTGAATGCCTTCCAACCTGGAGGCGCTCATTTTCTGTACTATCTTTGATAGTGCTTCTTTGCTATTGATAGGCTTTCAATGGCTGTTTCGGGAGTGGGCTGCCAGGTCCTTCTCCTCAGTCTGGTAGTCTGAAAGTTCAGCTGAAACTTGTTCACCATGGGTGGCCCTGCTGGCATCTGAGATACCAGTGGCATAGCTTTCAGCATCACAACAAGCAAGCCCCAAAGCAGACAAGCTGACAGACATGTGGGAGTGTAATTTATGGGAGCCAATAAATCCTCTTTCTTGGCCAAACTATTTTGGATTTCTTAAGGAAACAAACCTTGCAACCACAAAAGTCCTCCCTCTTGACATAAGCTGCAGAGGCAGAATGTATCACCACGTCCATTTTCTCTCTGCACCATGCAGGCGCCCCTCTGACTCTTTTCTCTCTTTAGGAGTGGGAGGCCCACAGCAGTGAGGGGTGGCCTTACCGTCTTCTCTCCCTTCTCAGCCAGCCATGGTTCTTCCAATCTCTCTGAGATTTTTAAGGGGAGTGACGGTAGTAGTTTAGGATTTCCTATTCTTTCTTGGTTGCAGTTTTTCTGAATCACTGAAGATGGTCTTGACTCTCACATTGCTGCTCACGTGACCGCAGTGTGGACCCCACCCTCTCAACACACTTCTTATGAACAGAAGGCATTTGTATGTGGGAGACTTGACAGGGGTTTGGAATGTTGAAGAGAGGCTGTATCACAGCAGCATGTGTAAGATGAGGAAGCAAATATCATGCACCCCTCTGGTGACATTTATTTGGCCATCCCCACCCGGTAGACACATCCTTTGGTGTCCATTCTCCTCCTGTTAGTGGCAGTGAGAGACATAGCGGCTCACTGTAGCAGTCTGGGGAATTCCTTTCAGAGACCTCCCTCCACTTCCGCGCAGGTGAAGCTGTTTTGCGAGCGCGCGCGCGCGTGTGTGTGTGTGTGTGTGTGTGTGTGTGTGTGTGTGTGTGCGCGCGTGCACGCGCTAGTGGGGGTTAAACCCAGGACCTTGCGCTTGCATGCTTTGCAAGTGCTGGACCACTGACCTGCACCCTCAGCCCTTTTTTTTTTTTTTTACTTTTTGGAGACAGGGTCTTGCTAAATTACACAGATTGCCTCTGGTCTCCAACTTGCGATCCTCCTGCCTCCACCTCCCAAATCGCTGGGATTACAGGTGTGTGCCACAGCGCTGGCTGAAGCTGGGATTGTTGACATACACTACAAAAAGGATTTCAGGACGAGACAGGATGAAGCGCAGGTGGAGTTTATTAAGAAAATGGTTCTGACATAGTTGGGTTTGTTGTGGTCTTTGTTGGTTGGTTTTTTGAGACAGGGTCCAGGCTGGCCTCAAACTCTCTCTGCAGCTTAGTCTGACCTTGAAGCTGTCTCAGCCTCCCAAGTGCTGGGATTATAAGCATGGGCCACCAAATCTGGCTCAGATTTTTTTTTTTTTTTTTTTTTTTTTTTTTTTTTTTTTTTTTTTTTTTTTTTTTTTGCGGTACTAGGGGTTGAACCCAGGGCCTCACGCCTGCATGCTTTGCAAGTGCTGGCCCACTGAGCTGTGCCCCCAGTCCATTTGGTTTTACTTTTTGAGACAAGTTCTTGCTAAATTACACAGGCTGCCTCTGGTCTCGAACTTGCGATCCTCCTGCCTCCTCCTGCTGAGCCGCTGGGATTACAGGCATGCGCCACCGCGCCCAGCTGGCTCAGATTTTAAAATAGTCATAACTGTGGAGAGAAAGAGGAGAGAGAGGAGAGACAGAGAGATAGAGAAAGACACACACACACACAGACACAGAAACAGAGATAGAGACAGGTGCTGAAGAAAAGGGCAATAGGTACATTCTTAAGAAAAAAAAAATGTGGGCTTAAGAAAGGTTCCATTTAAGTAACTTAATAGCTATATACATGAGTTTGGTGGCTTTTAAAGTTACATTATTAAAGGAGTTTAAAAGATTAAGTAAAAATGTTTTGGTACATTTCTTTTTATTTAAGGAGCTTTCCTTCAGTACATGAAATTTTAAAGGTGCTTTATGAGGTACGTTGTACAGGTTTACAGGCTGCTAAGGTAAAAACATAGGTCCCAAAAGGTCAGAGGAATCCTTACTATGCATAGGTCACGAGGAAATGAGACCTACATTTTGACTGTAAACGTGGTCTGTAATCTTGCGTGTAGGGTTTTCTTGATCCTCAGCCAGAGGCGTTGGGAGCTCCTGCCCCTTCCCATGTTCCCTTAATTCTCCCTCTCTATCCTGCCTCACTCTGGGCCCTTCTGCTAAGCCCTTTCCCTTCTCCAAATCCCTCGCCTCCCACTTCTCCACAGCCCGTCTTTTCCTCTTTTTTTTTCCCCCCCCACTGGGTTCCCAAGTATTTGTGGAAAGAGACAATGTATTTTCCAGCCCTCCTCAACTCTGGGCTTATCTGAAAGCTTGCCAGAGCGCTTGCTTGTCAGTGAGACCTTCACAGGGAGGAGCAGCTGAGCTTTGTGCCTCCCCTTCCCCTTCTCCCAGCCGCACTCTCTGCTGGAGGAGGAGTGGCTTAGTGATGCATTCCCCAGCAGCATGAATGACTCCATCACAGAAGAGGCAGCAGCAGCTGCCACAGCCAGCCCCGAACCCAAGAACTACTTTTTTCTCTTTATTGTTGTTGTTGTTGTTAGGTGCCAGCGAGTCGGTATCCGACTCATAGCGACCCTCATAGGGTTTTCAATAGCTGTGTTTCCGGATTGCCTTGGGAGTGGATTGCCAGGCCCTTCTCCCATTTTTGTGGTGCTGGGAATTGAACTCGGGACCTCAGAGACTGCAGCGGGGTGCTCTACCAACTGAGCTAAATCCCAGCCCTTCTCTTTATTAATCCATTTTAAAGATGAGAAAATATATGCTCCATGAAGTTATGTGGATAAATAATTTGCCTAATCCAGCCCAGCTAGTTTCCAGGAGAAAGGAGATTGGTATCCAGGTGTGGTGATAAGCAAGCTTAAGTCATTTCCACTACAGCAAGATGAATCCAATAAGAATTCATTGTTGTAGCCCCCCGGATCCATTCACACACATTCAGGGATCTTCTCTTACATAAAAGCACCAGGCTGGGCAGGTGGTGGGAGGTTAAGAGCATAGAAAATAAATACTCCTTCCCAGAAAGAGTTCTTTTCCTCTCAGATGGCCCATAAACTAAAATGGGGATTCAGGAAGTTCAAGGAATCCTGTGAAAACCCTTTATTAAAGAAGCAGCACCGTGATTATGAAACTGGACTCTGGGAACCCCTAGGCAAGTTGTTTCCCTGCTTTGCACTTTTTTTTTTTCCAAAAAGAGTGAAGATAGTAATAGCACATTATGTATAGGGCTGTGTGTGTGTGTGTGTGTGTGTGTGTGTGTGCACGAAGGTTAAATGGATTGATATGTTGTTGTTGTTAGTTGCTGTCCAGTCTGTATCTGACTCATAGCGACCTTCATAGGGTTTTCAATGGCTGACTGTTTCAGGATTGCCTTGGGAGTGGATTGCCAGGTCCTTCTCCCATATTTGCGGTGCTGGGAATTGAACTCGGGACCTCAGAGACTGCAGCACAGCACTCTACCAGCTGAGCTAAATCCCAGCCCAAATGGATTGATATACGTAACATATTTAGAGCAATGCCTGCCACATAACAAACACTCAATAAACGTTAGCTCATGTGTTAATCAGCTTTCAGTTACTGTAACTGTTAGGCAGGTTAGCTGAGATGTTAACTAATTAAATGGAGGAAGAAGGAGATTCTAACTGACTGCATCCAGTCATAATGAACAAAGCCAGGTGTGAGACAAATCTCTATGGACATGGGGAGGACTTTATTCTAATGGACCCTACATCCTAATCCAAGATAAATAACTGCCTGAGTATAAATAGAGGCAGGTATTTCCAAGACAGCTACTGGCCTATGCTTTTGAGCCTGCAGCTGTAGCCCTATGGCATCTGATCCCATCAGATCTCGGAAGCTAAGCAGAAGCTAAGGAGGGTTGGGCCTGGTTAGTACTTGCATGGGAGACCACCTGGGAACACCAGGTGCTGTAGTCTTGGGAGAAGGTTCGAGCAACCTACTCCCAAAAATTTATCTGCCATTGAAAACCCTGTGAACAGCAGAGAAGCACTGACAATAGTGTTTCACCTGTTGTACATAAGGTCGCTATGAGTTGGATACCGACTCGAGGGCAACCTAACAACAACAACAACAACAGTCCTTTTGAAATATACCAAGCAAGTCTGTTGAGCCATTTTATAAAACAAAGAGCATAGGCTCCATACGCCATACACCACAAGGAGGACTTTTTAGGAGGAGCTTGAGGCTCACACTAGGTGCCCAGGGTTAGGCCCCCAGGGCTGATGTCACACTGGGCATGCCACAGTTGGAACAAAACTAGAGGGAAGATGTACCCACTCTCTCCTTCTCTCCCTTTGCCTCCTCATCCTCTCCTCCTCTCTCCTGTCTTCTCTCCTCCTTCTCCTCCTGGGCAGCCAGGTGCAAGTCCCTGGCTCCTCAGGCCACCATCTTCTCTGTCTAGTCAAGTTACTTTTCCTTCTAGAAGCTTGCTTAAGACTTCTGTTCTTGCTAGCTTTACCTTCCCCTGGGGAATAGGAATATCCCTGTGACAATTCACCCAGAAAACCAAGTTTTTTCCAAGTTCCTTTACAGGTTTCTCTAAACTTCCCAGGTGTCTCAGTTTCCCCTGTGTTGTTGTTGTTGTTAGGTGCCATTGAGTTGGTATCTGACTCATAGCGACCCTGCGTAAAACAGGTGAAAACACTATTGTCAGTGCTTCTCTGCTGTTCATAGGGTTTTCAATGGCTGACTGATTTTTGGGAGTGGGTTGCCGGGTCCTTCTCCCAAGTTTCCCCTGTAATGATCCCTTAAAAATGTACTATCTTTTAATAAACATTGTCTATACTCTAACTTCTGGGTTGGGTATAAATTATTTTATACTCCAAATACAAGGACTGAGGTTTGTTCCCAGATCCCTTGATCTGCTTTCTGGTGCCATAACAAATACCTGAGATAAATTAACTTATAAAGAGAAAGGTATCTGGTGTTCCTAGGTGGTCTCACAGTTTTGGAGGTATCAGTGCATGACTGATTGGCCCCTATGGCAGCACATCATGGAGGGAACATGTGGTGGAGAAAAGCCATTCACCTCATGCCCAAGACACAAAAGAGAGAGGAGGAAGAGGGCTAGAGTCTGCAGTCTCCTTCAAGGACCCACCCTTAATGACTGGAAGACATGTGCTGTGGTTGGATACGAGCTGTCCCCCCAAAAGGCTCGTGTGTTGAAGGCTTGGTTCCCTATGCAGCAGCTCAGAGGTGGGGCTTTTGGGAAGTGATTGGGTCCTGAGGGCTCTGATTTCATCAGTGGATTAATCCACTGATGGATTCATAATTTGATGGAGCTATTGGGAAATGGTAGAAAATGAAGGAAGTAGGTCACTGGGAACATGACTTTGAAGGGCATGTCTTTCCCCTGGACACTTCTCTTCTGTCTCTGCTTCCTGGCCACCCTAAGGTGAGCAACTTTGCTCTACAACACACTCTTGCCGCCATGATGCTCTGTCTCACCATAGGCCCAAGGCTGTGGAACCAGCCGACCGTGGACTGAAACCTCTGAAACCATGAGTCAAATAAATCTCTCCTCCTTTTAAGTTATTCTCTCAGATCTCTGTCATAGCAACAAAAATACTGATGAACATCCCTCTATGCCTCACTCTTAAAGTGTCCACTGTCTCCAAATAGCACCAAGCCTTACCACATGGGCTTTTGGGAGCACTAATCCAGACCACATAGCCTGCAGCCATAGCCCTGTGGCATCCGATCCCATCAGCTCTTGGAAGCTAAGCAGGGTTGGGCCTGGATGGGAGACTGCCTGGGAAAACCAGAAGCTGTAGGCTTGGGAAAAGGACCCGGCAACCCCCTCCCAAAAATCAATCTGCCATTGAAAACCCTATGAACAGCAGAGAAGCACTGACAATAGTGTTTCCCCTGTGGTACAGAGGGTCGCTAATGAGTCGGATACCAACTCAACGACACCTAACAACAACAACAACAACAATCAGGCCACAGCAGCTCTTTCTATTAATGTATGATGTCCTTGGACAACAATTATTTTCACTGATTGTCAGGGGAGGATTGTTGAAGAAAGAAATCCTTATGTCCAAAGAATAGAGGTGAAGCTATCCCTTCTGGGTCCCAGAGTCATTTTGTGGCATCAGTAGACCAGAAAGCAGGTCTTTTTTAAAGCTGGTCTGGTGTTGTTCCTACTATATCCCAATTGGGAGTAGGAATTGTGTAGGAAAGACTGCTGGGAAAGCTGGTTTGTAGAGAAAGTGGGCTTGATTTTGAGTAGTTTGTATTCAGGAAAGGATGATAAGGAAGAAGGATGTGGCAAAAAATGCTGGTCATCTACCAAAATCCATTATCCTTATCTTCCATGGTGATAGAATTATGGCCAGACTTGTGCTTCCTGGTTAGAGAGTACATTTTCCAGCATTCCCTATGTTAGCAGTGACAACCATATTTAAAAGTTCTTGCCTGAGTATTGTGAGTAGAAGAGAAGTCACTTCCAAACTAGTGCCTTCAGACTTAGGGTCTGTCTCTTCCTTGTCCTTTTCTCCTTTCTTTCTAGCTAAGAAGTGTAGGGCACTGCCTAGAGAGGCAGTTTGCACCAGGGCCTAACTAGGCCTGCCTGGAGGTCTGAGACTCGTTCCCTAGGCAGTAACCTTTGCCCTACATCCAGGAACTCCTGGGCATCGAGCTTCCAAAGATGGTGCTGGTGTCCAACTTCTCTCCTCAGACCCCTCTACACCTGATTGGCTGTTTCCAAAACACCAAACGGCTCCTGATTGGACTGTTCAGGAACCACCCCTGATTGGTCATTTTTACAAACTCAAGTTTGCATATCTCCCCAGATTGGCCAAGGCCCATATGGAGCAGCAGCCTCTGATTGCTACATGGTTAGCCCCTGAAGGGGACATAAGGGCAGTGCATAGAGCAGTCAGGGTCCATTCCACTGACTGGGACAGATGAAGCAATAAAGAACTGTGTTGAGTTGAGCACTTGAAGTTGGTGTCTTCACTGGAAGAAAGAAGCAAGGAGCTGCCGTGGGCATAAACCTCCGAGCTGTCCCCAAGGACTGGTGGAGTAGCCATGGGCATGAGCCTCCTTTCTGGGCAATGTGGTTCTTGGGTGCTTGGATCCCCCTCACCAGACAGTGAGTCTTTGGTAGCTGGTTCCTGCTCAAGGCCGGAGCGAGTCCAGTGGAAGGGCAACACCCCACAAAGTGACCACCTGCAGCCATATCAGTGTGGCATCTGATCCCATCAGATCTTGGAAGCTAAGCAGGGTCGGGCCTGGTTAGTACTTGGATGGGAGACCACCTAGGAACACCAGATACCATAGGCTTGGGAGAAGGACCTGGCAACCCACTCCCCAAAAATAATCAGCCATTGAAAACTGTATGAATAGCAGAGAATCACTGACAATAGTGTTTTGCCTGTTGTACATAGGGTCGGGTCGCTATGAGTGGGACACTGACTCAATGGCACCTAACAACAACAACAACAACAACAACAAGAATTGACCAGATGGTTTAGCAGGACTTAGGGGAGTGATTCCCAACCTATCTGTGATTAGGAACTAGATTCTTACTCTATTCTAACCCTACTCCATCATGGACCAAACTTTTGATCTACAGCCTGTTAAATGATGGGAGTTTCCTGGTTCTGTGCTTAGATGCCATGGTAATATCAAGTTGTAATAAAATTTTCTGAAAGTTTACTTTCAAGGTCATGACTGGATTCATGGCAGACTGTTACCAAGAAGCCTGTGGACTGGTACTTGTCTGTGGTCCACATTTTAAGCATCACTGCCTCAGGAGGGGCAGAGATGAGGTGCAAGGTGTCAAGGTTCCTGAGGGCTGCATGGAGCAAAGTGGCTTGCTGGCCTGGAATGTTCAAATCAGATGCTTACACAACAGATAAAATCATTTTTAACCACTGTAGCTTAGGACTGCTATCTTAGGAAAGGAAGCTCTACCCAATACAAATGGGCCATGCCGTGTATTAGCCAAAAGAGTAGGTTTCACACCAGACAAAATGACCCCACGCTATAGCCCAGCCTGTTGACTCCTCTTTCTGGGACAATGCCATACTTCCACATGACATTCCTGAGTGTCTACTCTGTGCCATACATTGAAGCATGGTACAAGGCCACCAGTTCACTGCCAGTGGATTCCTTGCTGAATGCTTTTCAATCAGCATGGCATGTCCTTTATGTGTCTTAGAAAGAATGATTGGATCCAAGTAAACCCACGCTCAGAGGCTCCATGAGATCATAGGTGTTAAAGTGCTTTTATAGAAAGGATGCTGAGGAATTTTAGCTCATAAAACAGAGCTAAGAAAAGATTGAGGTACGGATTCAGGGACCCCTATATATAAAAGTTGCCTGCAGCTGGACCAGTGTGGCATCTGATCCCGTCAGATCTGGGAAGCTAATCAGGGTTGGGCCTGGTTAGTCATTGGATGGGAGACCACTTAGGAACACCAGATACTGTGGGCTTGGGAGAGGGACCTGGCAACCCACTCCCAAAACAATCAGCCATTGAAAACCCTATGAATAGCAGAGAAGCACAACAATATTATTTCACCTGTTGTACACAGGGTCCCTATGAGTCGGATACGGACTTGATGGCACCTAACAACAACAACAACAACAACAAAAACAACAATGTGTATAAGAGACCTCCTGGAGCAGAAACCAGGACCTAAACTTGGAACAGAGACTGAACTGCTCCTGGTGCCTAGAGTCACAAATTCCAGCTGCCCAGCCTTGGGAGAGTCAGGTAGCATCCTCTTTGTAGAGAAGGAATTTTACGATGACACGGCAGGATTGGTGTGCCAGTCTTGAGGAGGTGCAGACAGGCCTGCATGCACCTGAGTGCCAGCCACAGCATGGCAGGAAACAGATACACAAGCCGAGTGACTGGAGGAGAGTGACATAAAGAGACCATTGACAAAGAGGTGGCAGGGTGGGGACACACACAAGAGTTAGAGCAACACCCACCTAGCCAGGGTATCTATGTGGGGAAGTGGCCATGACTTCCCATGAGCCTGCAGGGGACAGGAGGGTGCAGTTGTCAGAATCCAGGGCTCATGCCACATGCGAGGGTCTTGACAGAGAGGGTCACCACTATGGTAGAGTCTGCAGGGAGTGACCTGGGGAGGAAATGTCCTAGCCTCACTCTCGCCCCACCTGGCTAAGACTCACTGTCCCTCCCAGCGGCCAAACTCCAGAGGGAGGTGGAGGTGGAGGGGCCTCCAGCCAGATGGACCCACAGGTTTGGAGGACAAGCAGGAGAGAGGAGCAGTGCCCCCCAACCCGGAAGCTGTTCAACATTCAGGAGCACTGGGCTTCTTATTTTAACCAAGAACCTGCAGTGTCTGGATATAACTGGAGTGAGAAGAGGCACAAGCTTCCCTCGAGGCACCACTTAACTGAAAATAGGACCCCCGACCCCAGGCAGGCAGGTCCGCTCTCACCTGGAGCAGAGGATGAGCAAACGGTTCTGTCTGCGCTGGCCCCACGCCAGACCCTTTTCTGCCTCTTTATTCCTCCTTCTCTGTTGTCCTTGCCGAAGAACCCGCCATCTGGCCGAGACCCGCCTAAGGAAAGGATTGGCGAGCTAAGGGCCTGGGGTATGTCCCCCGCTGCCTTAAGAGATGATTAGTGGCTGCTTGTCGGCAGATGTAGCTCAGTGGCGTTTTAATATCCAAATGTCCCTCCCGCCTCACGAGGGAGGCCGTGGACTATTGAAGGCATTTCACACAGAGAGAACTGATTGCTGTGGCAATAATTTCCTTCAACAGCCATTAAAACACTTCTGAATGTCTTTTTTTTTTAAAGAAGAAAAAGAGGAGAAAGGGTGTGGGGGGCTGACATCCTTCCTATTTCTTGGCAAATATCAATGTTCACAGAGCAAACTGTAATCAGATGGGCTGTGGATATTGGCCGTGCGGGGTTATTAGCGCATTTTCAAGGCCCCCTCTCGTCCTAGCTCCATCTAGGGGGATGGGTGGGGCCACCCGGAGTCCTGTGAGGTGCACAAGCTGCCCTGAGATCCTAAGATCAAGTGGCAGCAGAGCCCAGCCCTACTTGGGGTGGTTTGGCCTGGGCTGCCCCGCCCCGCCAGGACCTCCTGGTCCCAGAGAGATGCTGTGTCAAGTCCTTGAGGGCACGTGACCCTTCCTGGTCCATTCTCCTCTCTCTGTGGAACAGCCAGGGCTTGGCTCGCCCTCACGCTCCACTAACAAAAAGGTGGCTGGAATATGATCATACCCTCGCCATTCACTGAACCAGGCCATCTGGAGGGGCTTCCACGTGCCTGGCACAGCTTCCGAAGCTGGGGCTGCAGCAGAATGGGTCTGTAGAATATTGTCATCTACAGGGGTCTGGCAATAGCCACCCAGAACGCCTGCTGGCTGAGGGGCTCAACAGGTCCTGGAGGCCCCTGCTGGGCCAGGCACGAGCCCTTCCTGTGAGCCATCTTTCTCTGGACTTTGCGGGGGACTTGCTCAGGACAGTGACTGCCAGTCGGTGGAAGCATTTCAGCTGTTTGTCCATCTCGGTAGTCAAACTGACATGTATCAGGTGAACAGAACACAGTTATTCCTTCTCCTATGGAGTTTACCGTTTTTTTGTTGTTGTTGTTGCTGTTTTTTTTTTTTTTTTTTTTTTTTTTTTTTTTTTTTTTTTTTTTTTTTTTTTTTTTTTTTTTTTTTTTTTTTTTTGTGGTACTAGGGGTTGAACCCAGGGCCTTGCGCCTGCATGCTTTGCAAGTGCTGTGCCACTGAGCTGCACCCTCAGCCCATTTTTCTACTTTTTGAGACAGGGTCTTGCTAAGTTACGCAGACTGCCCTTGGTCTTGAACTTGCCATCCTCCTGCCTCTGCCTCCCAAGCCACTGGGATTACGGGCATGCGCCACCATGCCTGGCGCAAGTTTACCGTCTTACAAGCATGGAGACGCAGTCAGCTTTTCTTTTTCAACCTCATTGTCAGAATGGTTTGAAATCATGCCCAGATATTGGGACAGCTTTATTTTCTGGGCTAGGCCTATGTGGACTCTTTTAAAAATGACCAGGCCAAAGTTGCAGGCCACCAGGCCCAGGAGTTCTTTCCGGGAACATGTTGGTCTTCACATAAAGCATTCAAGAGTGGCACTGTTCCAGCTGGCACGTCATGGGGACAGCAGTGACGGCACACTCTCCCTTGCTCCCAAAGGGTGGGCAAAGAGAGGACTGGCCACATGTGCAGGGACATAGGACCGCAAGGGGAGGTTGTGTTTTGTCCCCTTTTCTTGTTTCTCTTAGGGCCCGAATGATGGCTATGGTGATATTCAGCCGCAACTTCCTCATCACTTGCCGGACCAGGGGGCTGGCTTTAGCTAACGCATCTCATTCTCACAGGTACCTACAGAGCCACGTAGCCCCTCGCTTGGGAAGGACACACACCCAGATTATGAGTCCAGTTTTGTCCCTGGAAAGGAAGAATCATGACATGGCTACTGTTACCACTCCTGCTTCACAAAAGGGGTTTTGCAGGCACTTTTTAGGGTGATTACCTGTGAATTTACCCCAGATTTCTGGTGTCTACAGCTGTAGTCCTGCGGCATCTGATCCCATCAGATCTTGGAAACTAAGCAGGGTCAATCCTGGTTAGTCCTTTGATGGGAGACCGCCTGGGAACACCAGGTGCTGTAGACTTGGGAGACAGACCCGGCAACCCACTCCCAAAAATCAATCCACCATTGAAAACCCTATGAACAGCAGAGAAGCTCTGACAATAGTGTTTCACCTGCTGTACGTAGGGTCACTATGAGTCGGATACCAACTCGATGGCACCTAACAACAACAGATTTCTGCTAACTGTCTGTTTTGAAGTTTGTTAATGCTACCAAAAAGGTAGAAATGCCAAGAAGAGCTGAGAGGGAGGGGAGAGACCAGTTTATCTTTCATAAAGATAGACACAGTGGCATTATTTTTCTTAAAAATTACCATCTATGCTCTTCTGGGTTATTCTTCAATCAAATTTGCCAAAAGTTGACTTAAAATCTGTGTGTGATTGCATGCTAGTAAAAAGGAAAGCAAGTTGTAGAACTACAAATATACTGTGATTTCATGTGTATAAAAAGGAAGGTATACACAAAGGCATAGGAATATGTACACACACAACTATACAGAAAATGTGGGAAGAACTCACATTTTAGTGATGCCCTTCAGACATGAGAGGCAGAAGAATCTTTCTCATTTTTGAGACAATGTGTACTATGAAATCTATCAGATTTTATTTCTTGCTTTTGCTACTGGGAAGCTCAGAATTAAGTTTTTATTCTCTTTCTTACTTTGTTTGTTTCTTCTTTTCTTTCTTTCTTCTCTTTCTTCCTACTACTAGGGGAGCTGAAAGAATTTGAACCCAGGGCCTCATACATACTAGGCAAGTGCTGTACAACTGAGCTGCACTGCTAGCCTCTTCTCATTTTTTTTTTTTTTTTTTTTTTTTGCAGTACTTGGGGTCTGAACCCATGGCTTCCCACATGCTTTGCAAGCGCTCTACCACAGAGCTGCCCCCTTGACCCATTTTTTATTTTTTATCTTGAGAAAATTATGCAGGCTGCGTCTGGCCTCAAACATGCGAATCTCCTGCCTTTGCCTCCTGAGTTGCTGGGATTACAGGCGTGAGCCACTGAGCCTGGCTTATGTTTTATTTTAAGACAAGGTCTTGCTAAATTTCACAGACTGTCTCTGGCTTCGAAGTTGTGATCCTCTTGCCTTAGCCTCCCAAGTCACTAGGATTATACATGGAACCCAGTTACCTTGTATTTTCATTTTAGTAATAGCAGCCTTATGCTTAAGCCTCTCCCAACCTTTGCTACAGATTAGAATCACTTAGGCGGTTTTTCAATACCCTAATGCCCAAGCCATACCCCAGAGTAAATCAGAACATATGCAGGAGTGGGCCCCAGATATCCCATTTTTAAAGATTCTCTATGTGCTTCTGGGGCTAAGAAATACTTCAGCCTGTATATCTGACTTTCCCTTGTTACATTTACTTATATTTTCCTTAGATCTGATTCTTACATACGTGTGATCTTTGCATTTGATTTGGTGTATTCTTGCACATTGCCTCAAGTCCTCTCTGAAACAAGGCACCACATAGACAGAAATGATAAACACGTGTTTAAACCAGAAGACACTGGCTGTGTGACTTCAGCTGGGGAGAATATTCTCTGCGGAGCACACACAGTGCAGCACATGAGAGGGCACTGAAACTCACCTGTGCCCTGCGGTCGGGGCTGAGTCTGCCTAAGACAAAAACTCACATATCTAGTTTGAAGAAAAATCCTTTGATGGTTAATAGCTGCTCTGGCAGCTGCCCTGTTTCTGGGTGGGAGCAGAGCATGGAGAGAATTCAAAATCTCTAAAAAATAATTTCCAAGAACAGGTCTGTACATTTTCATCCCTGTCACTTGAATAGAATTTGACTTGCCGAGTAAGGTAGTGCCCAGGTATGGGCACCAAGGAAGACAGGTCTGCCTCCTTTCTGGAGGAAATTGCTCCATCCTAAGGACTTAGCAGCCCACTCCCAGAACAATCAGCCATGGAAAACCCTATGAATAGCAGAGAACCACTGACATACAGCCAGGCATGGCACAGTGTCGGAAAGTGTTTCTTTCTGTTGTACACAGGGTCACTATGAGTTAGACCTCACACCACAGCATCTAACACCATGCTAAGATGGGGCTGGCCAGGATAATACCCTCCCATGGGAAGCGACGTCACTTTCTAGGGTGGCCACCAGGTGGGGCTAGTCCTAGGGTAGGGAATGAGAGCGAATGAGCCTTCCATCCCACCACATGGTCCCCTTTTCTACTTGCCTGGGATTTAGCTCAGTTGGTAGAGCACTGCTCTGTAGTCTCTGAGGTCCCGGGTTCCATTCCTAGCACCACAAAAATGGGAGCAGGACATGGCAAACCACTCCCAAGGCAATCTTGAAACAACCAGCCATTGAAAACCCTGTGAGGGTTGCTATGAGTCCGACACAACTCAATGGCACCTAACAGCAGCAGCTTGTACCACTGCCTCTGATGCTATTTAGCCACCCATTGCCTGGGCATAAGAAGGCCTGGAGTGGGTGGGTGTTGCCTCGAACCCCAGTTGCACAGTCAAATGCTGGTGGGGGCAGTGGAGTAGAAACACAGGAGCAAAGCCTTGGATGGAGAAGGGACAGGGAGGGGGCGCTGTGAAGAGAGGGAGCCCAGGGCATTTGAGGACACGGAGCCCCAGACTGGAAGGGAGGCTCAGGGCGTGGGGGTGGGCTGAGTGAGGGGTTTGAGGGAAACAAGTGGGTGCAGGGAGAGAAAGTCTGGAGGAAAATGATCCCCCCAAGGGACAGGCTGCATGAGCACATAACTGCACCTCCTTTGAAAGTTTGTCCAAGGTTATTAACCCTCATCTGCCTCAGAGACATCACGCACATGTGGAGCAGACAAGCGCCTGTTGGCAAAAAGCCCAACAGCATCTAGGGAAACAGATGTGGGGTCTCCTGTTAGCACGGGGGCCTCTGCCCTTGTTGCATAGCCCCGAGAGTCCCTCCTTGGATTAGCAGGGCCCCCGTAGCCCTGTGACGGACAGCTCCCTGGGGCACCCGGCTCTTGGCTAAGTCCTAGACAGAAGCTTCCAGAGGTACCTGAAGGAAATCAAGGCTCACATGGGTAGAACAGAAGCTTCTTGAATCCATGGGACTGACGTTAGCCGGCTCGCTGCTTAGAAGATTCTGCATGGGAACTTAAAAATAGCATCTTCTATAATTGCTCGAATCTCTGGGTGTTTAGTAACCATGTCTGGCAGCCTATACCCAAGGCACACTGGCTGTGGGGAAAGCCATTGTTAAAATAAAATCATTAGCTTAATAGGCGCGATGAGAAGGGTGGCGAGATGGGAATTTCCTCTTGCAATATGTTCTCCGCTGAAAATAGTCCCTGAAAGCGGTGGGGCATGTTAATGATTGACTGAAATACCCAAAATATCTCTCGCCTTTCTTCCCTTATGGAGCTAACAAACATTACCTCGGAAAACATCTTGAAGTCCCAGAATCTGCACTGTCAGATGGGCCTACGTGCTACCTAACCCTAGGATGTTTCCTTTCATCATTGGTTTTGTTCTCCGGGGGCCACGGGCACATGTATGCACACAGATATGTACACATACACACACGTGCACACACAGAATGCACGTTTCACCTTCTTCCAAGGAAAAGAAGCGGCAGCTAATGAAGTGAAAGCACGGAGTAGTGAAGTCAGCTAGCAAGGCCAACGCTTGGTGACATCAACATATGAAAGAATATCAGGCTTAAGAATAAGAATGCAACCAATAGAAATGTGCCAGAGCACAAAGGACCTGGACAAGGTGAAATCCACTGTGGAAGAATACTGAAAACCAAGTTCTTCCACATCCTCCTTTTGGTGGATTAAAGATGGCCAGAGCCAGGCAAGATGGTACATGCCTGCAATCCAAGCAATCTGGAGGCTGAGGCAGGAGGATCGTGAGTTTGAGGCCAGCCCGAGCTACATGGTGAGACTTCTATCTTGAAAAAAAAAATCTTTAAAAAGAAATAAGTGAATAAAAAATAAAGATGACCAGAAATTTTTTGTTGCTCTGCCTTTTCCCATTCCTCCATCAACAGGTCAAGTTTCTTTCCCCTCTCCTGACTGGCTCTGGGATTGTTCTAGCCAAGTGAAAGCGACAATGTCTCAGGAACGAGCTGGCACCCTCAGCTGGTCCAGTGATGTTCTAGTGCAGGCTGCTGTAACACAACACTGGAAATTGGATAGCTTTTAAACCACAGAAATTTATTTCTCATGGTACCAGAGACCAAGATCAAGGCACTAGCAGATGGATGTCTGATAAGAGCCTGCTTATTCTTAGATGGCATCTCATGCTGTGCTCTCAGCTGGTGAAAGGGACAAGGCAGCTCTCAAGGGCCTATTTTATAAGAGAACTAACCACTTTTCAAGGACCTCACCCCTTACTGCTATCGTATTGGGAATTAAGGTTCTGCATGTGTCTTACATAGGTTAGACATGTTGTCAGGAGGGACCAACCCCTGGAGAAGGACATTATGTTTGGAAAAGTAGCAGGTCAGGAAAAAAAAAAAAAAAAGACTCTCAACTAGATGGATTGACACAGTGGCTGCAACAATGAGTTTAAGCATAAAAACGATCATGTGCATAGCACAGTGTCAGATAGTGTTTTGTTTTATTGTACATAGGGTCACTGTGAGTCAGATCCAATTAGATGGCACAACAAAAATATAAACTTGGGAGTGGGGGACATAAACATTCAGACCATAGCAGGCAAGTCCCTCTGCTTTCTGGGAGCTCTGAACTGCCAGGTAATAAGTCTGGCTACCTTTCCTGGAGATTAACAGGGTCGCATATCCCAGGGGAGGACTGCAGATTGCGGGCAAGAGCAAGGGGCCAGATTCTAAGCAAGGAGATCCAAGCGCTAGGCAAGTGCTAGGATTTGGATGTTGTATGTCCCCAGAGGCCTATGTGTGAAATGTTTGCTCCCCAGGGTGACACTATTGGGAGGTCTTGAGAATTTTAAGAGGTAGGGCTTAGTGGGAGATCCCTAGGTCATTGAGAATATGTCTTCAAAGGGAATTGTGGGACCCCAGTCCATCCTTTCTTTGCTTCTTGCCTGGAGATGTGAGCACTTCACTCCTGCCTGCATTCCCACCACGATATGCCACCATCTGTTCCCCTCACCAGAACCGAGCCAGTGCAGGTGCTATGCCTTCCACCCTCCCAAACTGTGAGCTAAATAAACCTTTTCTCTTTGTAAGTTGTTTGCCTTGAGTGTTTCATTATAGTAATGCAAAGCTGACTAGTACAACAGGTGACTATATTGTTGACTTTACATCATGTTGCTGGCCAGTGTCTCAAGACAGAATTGTGTGACTCTAATCCCAGTTCCTCCTCAGAGGGAAATTAACCTATGGAACATTTACAGAGCAGGAATTATGTGCCCGGCATGGGGCTGGGCAACCTCCCACCCACTATCTACCCTTTGTCTGTGGAGAAGGGCTGGGCTATTAGGCTGGCTCTTGTTTACTGGAAATATTTCATTTCTATTTATAGTTGTCAATTTGATCCTTGAGTCTTATATTACTTTTATCTTCATTTGACCAATTTTAAATTCAAGATAGGAAAAATATGTCAAAAATAATACAAGGAAATCTTGGAGTAGGAAAATCCACTTGGAGTGTTTATTAACTTGGGTAGAAGTGGAAATGTAGCCACATAAATGTTTGAACAAGTACACTTTCCTCCTTCAAATAGGAATGCTCCAAGAGGCATTTAAAGCGTCCTTTCTCCCTGATTTTTTTGATTCACATTTCACCCTGACATCTGAGCAACTTCAACATAAGATCACAGTAAACCATTCCCTTCTTATTTAATAAGTCAGGATTTGAGGCATCAATTGTATTTGAATACACCAAAAGCTTGCAGGGAGAGAGAGAGGGACTTTTAAGTACTCGGTTATTGTTGGTCTATAGAGGAAATCAGCTCCTGTCACTCAGGAAGCACATAAAGGTGGTTTGAAGGAAGCATTTGTGGCAAGGATGACCTGTTGTTTTCTTTGTCTACCAAAAAAGACTTAACCTGCTGAGCGATGAAAAGACGTCTCATCTCTGAGACTCGCTAAGCACCCGAACCAGCCTGAGTGCTGATGAAATGCTCTTGGGTATGTGTGTGTTTTCTAGAATGCTGTGGACGTGGTAATGTCTGAAGGTAAGAGGTCTCCGCTTTATTATTCCTGCTACACATATTAATGAATCGCAATTCGTTTATTTTGGAGTAGAGCTATAAATAAAAGCCAGGGCCTGGCTACAACACTATTTGGATTGAAAGATCCCTCTGTAATTTTTTGTAAGACACTGTGGCAACTAATAAAATATTGTACATTCATTAGAATGCCCCTCCCCTCAAGATCTTTCTAACTTTACATGTTCTGCCTTTAGAAGACAATATGATTGGTCTAAAATCTGTATAAATACCTAATATTTAAATAGATATGGAGAAAAGGTCAGGATGGGGATGTGGTAGTTTGCTCTGTTTTTAAACAATTCTTCCAAGGAAGTTGAGGGTATAGCCCAGTGGTAAAGAGCTTCTCTAGCATGCAGAAGGTCCTGAGTTCGATCCCTAGCACCTAAAAAAGAATTCTTCCCCACTCCATATTGTTGCCAAGGTTTACTGAAACAGTTTCTCCCTGTGTCACATGGCCACATTGCTTCCATCAATAGACTGTGAATGCTAGAGGTTTTGACTGTGCCTATGTGAATTGGTTTGGCCATTTGTACCCCTGTTCCAGATTATGAAGAGAATACTGAACATAGACCTTACCTGAAGCCTGGTGCCAAACCACAAAACTTTAAGGGAGAAAGAACTTTTGTTCTTACAAGTCACTGAGATGGAGGGGGGAGTATGTTTGTAACACAGCATCAACTTGGCAATTGCTGACTAATACAAGAGCTTACAGATGGTTTTTTCAATTCATTTTGTTTTTTAGCTCTGTATTTCCAACTTTTCTACTGTGAACAGATGTTACTTAATTTGTGCAATCAATAGTTATATATTGAGAACCAGTAGTTTGCTCCTGTAACAGATATTGGTAATAAGATAATAAGAAAAGCAATTAATTTACCTGTCTTCATAGAACTTAGAGTCAAATGTGGCAGATAGGTATTTATGTAATCATCACATACCCAACACCAACAATGATAAGTGTTACACATGGGAGGTGTGTGGGGTTAAGAGAATGTTATTGTCAGTGGGTGCAGTTGAGTCGAACCTGATTTGTGGCAACCCTATGTATAACAGAACAATGCACCACCCCACACTGTGCCATGCACACAATCTTTTAATGTTTGAGCCCAATGTTGTAGCCACTCTGTTTCTTCTCATTTTGAGTGGGTGCTACATCAGCAATAGGAAGTCCCAGGGGCTGTACTCCATTCCCATCATTAAAGTCGACTCTATTTGGAGGAGGCAACTGTTCCCTAGGTGTTTTCTGAATGCCATTGAGCCTGGGGGGCTCATTTTCTGGCGCTATATTTGACAGTGCTTCTCTGCTACTCATGGGGTTTTTAATGGCTAGTTGTTTTGGGAGTGGGCTGCCAGGTCCTTCTCCCTAGTCTGTCTTACTCTGGAAGCTCAGCTGAAATCTGTCCACCACAGGTAACCCTGCTGGTATCTGAGATACTGGTGGCATAACTTTTAGCATCAAAGTAGCACTCAAGGCCCCACAGCACAGCAAATTGGCAGACACATGGCGGTAAAGAGCCTGTGGAGAACAGATATGTGGCTTGGAGAAAAATATCAGGAAAGGTTACACTGAGGAAGGGATGATGAGCCGAGATCTGGCGATCTGGACATCTAAGAGTTAGCCAGGCAAAGTGGTGCAATAGAAAGGCATTGCCAGGAAAAATTCCTTTGTGCTTTTCAGGCTCCGCCTGACTGCTATAACCTGAACTGGTTATATTTAGCCGGAGGACTAGGTTACCACTGAGCTTGATTTTCACAGTCTCTCTGCACAGCAGGGATGCCTCACCATCCACTGAACTCCACAGTCTCCATTGCATAGAATGGGGCTGTTGTTGGGAAGTGGCTTCCCAGCCAGTGATTCATGTCATTGAGCCCCCTGTGGCAAGGTGCCATTGTTCTTGCCAATAGGATCGAAACTCAATGATGGGTATGAGTTTGGGGCCAGACTCATTAGGAAGCAGGTGTGCCTTTTCCACAATGGCACCCACCAGTGGGTGAAGGTGACAATGTTGAATTTTTCTTGTGGCAGTTTCACAGACAGAAGGAGGCTGGGACCTTGAGTGACCACATGGAAGAATGCTGTCCACCAATCTAGAATGGCCACCTTGGCATGCTCATTCATTGTTATATGCATAAGAAAGAAGCTATCAGGCTATGGAAATCTAGATTTTTATTTATTGTAGTAGCAGTGTTACCCTGATTAATAGAACATTCTTTAAAAAATGGGCTGGGATTTAGCTCAGTGGGTAGAGTGCTGCGTTGCAGTCTCTGAGGTCCCGAGTTCAATTCCCAGCACCGCAAAAATGGGGCAAGGACCTGGCAATCCACTCTCAAGGCAATCCCGAAACAGTCAGCCATTGAAAACCCTATGAGGGTCGCTATGAGTCGGATACCGACTCGACGGCACCTAACAACAACAACAACATACTTAAAAAATGGATTCACTGCTTTCTGGCTCACACATGCCCGTAGCCAACAGTTTAATGAGGTAGAGCATTTCTTTTGTGTAGAGTGGACTTTGGGCTCCATTTTCTTTCTTCCTTGGCTGGTCGGAAGGACCTTTGTTGTGTGACTCCTGCAAGCCATAGCTGATTGGAGAGGCCCGAGGAACTGCTCACTTTCATATAGTATTAATTTTGTTTGCTTCTCCACTTCCATGAATTCTTCTGGGTGATGCTGACATTTTCAGAATGAGAAATGTTTTGCGCAAATCTGAGGTGCTTTGCTGGAACCTAAAACACATTTGCCTTGGAAGAAATATCCTATTTACTTACATAAATCTAAAAGGCCATGCTGGTGAGGGTGGAGGCCAGATTGAGGAGCCTGCTCTGGGAGGCAATGGGGAGCTATTGGAGGGTCTCCAGGAGCAGCATGATAAGACTGGAGAGGTGTTTTAGAAAGATGAATCTAATAGCAGTACACAGAAGAAATGAGAAATAAAATAGCTCGGAGGCATAGGGACCAACTGTTGCAACAATCCAGCCATGAAATAAAAAGGCCTGGGATAGGGCCATGGGGAATGGAGAGAACCAGGTGAGTAAGTGAGGCTGAAGAAATGAAAGAGCAACACTTGGCCACAATTCATAGCTCATCGTCTGCCCTTACCCAACTCAGAAGTTTACCCATCAGGCTCCATCAGCTCATCAGCCCTGTAAAAATAACAGTACTAATAGTATTAACAGTACTATTGGCTACAGATGTACCAACCTGGTGTCAGATCTCATCAGATATCAGAAGCTAAGCAGGGTCAGGTCTGGTTAGTCCTTGGATGGGAAACCTCCAGGAAATACATTATGTAGGCTTGGGAGAAAGACCTGGCAGGCCATTCCCCAAACAATTAGCCATTGAAAATCCTATGAATAGCAGAGAAACACTGACATAGTGCCAGGCATAGCATGGTGCTGGGTACTGTTTCATTCTATTGTACACAGGGTCACTATAGTCAGACAAGACTTGATGGCATCTAACAACAACAGGATTATTAAAGTGATGGTGCTGTGTTTTAAAGAATGGTCATTTTAGAAGGGAATAATTGCTCAAATAATTAGAAATAAGCCAAATGACCAAGCATGGTAGCACACTCCTATAATCCCAGCTACTTGGGAGGCAGAGGCAGGAGGATGGCAGATTTGGGGCCAGAGGCAGCCTGTGTGACTTAGAGAGACCCTGTCTCAAGAGGAAAAATAAAAATGGACTGGGGGTGCAGTAGAACACTTGCAAAGTGTGCTTGGGGCCCTGGATTTAGCCTCCCCATACTGCAAAAACAAACAAACAAACAAATAATAGAAATTTTAAAAAGAAAAGAAAGCAAGAAGCCAAATGAGTAACTGTCCAAAATTGTTTTCAGTAGTTGATTATTTAGGGAGGAAAGGATCACATATCTTATTGGAAGGGAAATTTACTTAAACCCACTTTTGTGCTGGGATGTGGGAAAAGGTCTAAAGGTAGGAAAGTAGTCCGAGGGGAAAGAGAGTGGCTGAATGCTCTTTGGAAGCATCAGAAAGTCACTTCCATGTGTCTTTGCTCGAGTAACAGTCAGACTGTGTGAGTTGAATCTGGCTCTGCGGAGTGCCCACTGTGTGCCTTTGGGCTTGGTTAACTGGCTGTGTCCAGTTTGCTCATCTGTAAGATGGTGTTGGAAGCAGTAATTCCTACACCACTGGGGTGTTGGGAGTATTGAGTAAGAGAATTCATATAAAGAACTTAGCACAGTACCTGGTACAAATCAAGCGCTTTGTAAATATTAGTTCTTATTACCAAATTCTGCATGGAGAAACACATGTAAAATTTCCAAACCACCTTGCCTCTGATGGGTGAAATGAGCCATACATCTTTGCAGGACAGGGCTCAGCAAGCTGCGACCCAAGCCCTATTTTCCTGCCATCTGTACTTTTTTATTTTTATTTTTAAAATTTTTGGTACTAAGTGTTGGATGGGAGGCTTTGTGCATGCTAGGCAAGTGCTCTACCACTGAGCGGCACCCCCAACCCCCTTTTTCATTTTATTTTGAGACAGAGTCTTGCCAAGTTGCACACACAGGCTGACTTTGTCCTCCTGCCACAGCCTCCCAGGGCACTGGGATGACAGGTGCGCCTCACAGTGCCCAGTCTGCCACCTGTACTTTTAAATGGTTTCACAGGAATACAGTTATATTCACTTGGTTGCATATTGTCAATGGCTGCTTTTGTGTGGTGACGATGGAGTTGAGTGGCATGACAGAGATCATCTGGCCTGCAGAATCTAAAATCTTTACTATAGAGCACTGTATTAATTTGCTGAGGCTGCTGTAACAAAGTACCACAGACTATGTGACTTAAACAACAGAATTTTTTTGCCTTACCGTTTTGAGGCTAGGAGCCTGAAAGGTTGGTTCCTCCAGAGGCTATAAGGGAGAATCTGCACCAGGCATCTTCCCTGGCTTCTGGTGGCTTGCTGGCTATCCACGGTCATTCATTGGCTTACGGAGGCATCACCCTGACCTCTGCCTTCATCCTCACTCAGCCTTCTCCCCATGTGTGTGTCTATACCCAAATTTCTCCTTTTATCAGAACTCTAGTCATACTAATGCCTGCATCTGCACCACTGTGGCATCCCATCCTGTCAGATCTTGGAAGCTAAGCAGGGTCGGACCTGGTGACTACTTGGATGAGAACACCAGGCACTCCCAAACCTACAGTGCCTAGAAACACCAGGCGCTGTAGGTTTGGGAGAAGGACTCAGCAACCCACTCCCAAAAAACAATCAGCCATTGAAAACCCTATGAATAGCAGAGAAGCATCGACAATAGTGTTTCGTCTGTTGTACGTAGGGTCACTATGAGCTGGACACCCAGTTGAGGGTACCTAACAACAACAAGTCATACTAGACTAGGGGTCCACCCTGCTCCTGTATGACCTCTCAACTAATTATGTCTACAATGACCCTATCTTCAAATAAAGTCATATTCTGAGGTCCTGGGAGTTAGGACTTCAGCATATGGATCTTGCCTGCAGCTGTAGCCCTGGGGCATCTGATCCCGTCAGATCTCGGAAGCTAAGCAGGGTCGGTCCTGGTTAGTACCTGGATGGGAGACCGCCTGGGAACACCAGAAGCTGTAGGCTTGGGAGAAGGACCTGGCAACCCCCTCCCAAAAATCAATCTGCCATTGAAAACCCTATGAACAGCAGAGAAGCACTGACAATAGTGTTTCCCCTGTTGTACAGAGGGACGCTATGAGTCAGATACCGACTCGACGGCACCTAACAACAACAACATATGCATCTTGGAGCATTACAGTGAACCCCAATAACAGGCTCTTTGCAGAGGAAAGCTTGCCAATTCCCTCTGTGGAGAAATTGTAAAGCTTTGCCCTTCACCTCATGAGCTGGATTTGGCCTCAAGGTACAAAAACTGAACTTGGAGAGATTGTCAAAGAGCCTCTCAGCTGGTAGGTGGAGGTGCTGAGCTTTGGAGCCAGGCAGAAGGACACTTTAGCCTCTGCGCTCACACGGGAGGGCATTGTGTTGAACAAGATGGTGCCATTTCTGCTGAGAAACTTCCGGTGGCTCTCCTTACACTTGGAGCAAGCCCCGGCAACTCACCCTGGCCTGGGAGGCCCCTGGGTGTGATCTGGCCCTGGCTTTCCCTCTGACCACATCTCCTACCGATCTCTCTTGCCACTGGGCTGCAGAAACCCACGTGTTTTTTGTTTCTCAGTCTTGCATGCTCCTCCCTGCCTTGGGGATCTTCCCCAGATCCGCCCCCTTGGGGAGTGCTCCTTCTGCTGGCTTCTTCTTGTCACTTAGATCTCATGCGAAATATCAGCCCCTCAGAGAGGCTTTCCTGACTCCCCCACCTAACGCTGCCACCTCCCCTTCCCATCAGTCCATCTCATGCATATTCTGTTGAAGATTTTGATGTGGTTTGGATAGGCTTTGAGTGTGTCTCCCAAAGAGCCAGGTGCAGGAAACATGGTCCCCAATAAAGCAGTGTTAGGGGGTGGGACCAGTTACGGCTTGGGTATGAATTATCCGTGCAAAAGGCTCACGTGTGGAGATCTGAGTCCCTGATACAAGCAGTGCTTAGAGGTGGGGTTTTAGGAAATGACTGGATCATGAAGGCTGGGTGTTCATCAGTGGACTGTCCATTGATGGATAACGTTTTGCATAGACTACTGGGAGTGGTGGAATTGTGGATGTGGGGGCAGTGCTGGGGGAAGTGCCCTAGGAATATGCTTGGTTCCTGGCCCCTTCCTGTCACTCTCTCTGCTTCCTGGCCACCATGAGAGGAGGGGCTTTGTTCCACCACCTTCTCCCTGCCATGATGTTCAGTCTTGCAATGTTCAGCACACAGCAGTGGAACAAACCCACTGTGGACTGAAGCCATGAGCCAAAATAAATCTCTCCTCCTTTTCAATTGTCTGTCTCAGGTATTTGTCACAGCAACAACAAAAACAGGCACAGGGCCTAAAGGTAGGCCATTGGGTCATGGGGGCTCCTTCCATAGAAGGGATTAATTCTAGGCTTATGGAGTGGATTAGTGAGAGAATGAGTTCTTATTATGCAAATTCAACTATTTCAGCTCCCTCATGAGTTTCCCAATTCACCACATGGTCTTTCTCTCTTGCACACACTCTCATAATGAAGTCTTCTACTACATCGTGATGTAGCCAAGAAGACCCTCACTAGAACCAACCAGATGCCATGCACTTAGAACTCCCAAATTGTGAGCTAAATACACTCCTTTTCTTCATAAAGCACCCAGCCTTGGGTATTTTGTGATAGCAGCATAAAATGGGCTAACACAGCTTTTCTTTCTATCTGACCCTTTCTCATCTATCCATTTGCTTATTATCAATCTCCCTGCTACAGTGCAAGTTTCATGACAGAGTACCTTCTCTGTCTCACTCGTTAGAGTATTTATAGCATCTAGAACAATCCCTATACTTAGTAGGTGCTCAATGAAAATTTGTACTTACTGACTGATCAAGACAAGGACTGATGATGAAAGCACTTAATGAATTATCCCCAAATAAATACTTTCTCCTCAGAAGAGCTTACTCAATGGAAGGTTTTCCCTCCATGTTTTTATATTTGAGTCAGAAATATGTTTTCACAATCCGGACTAAATTTTTCTAATCTGTATTTCACATCAGACAGCTAGACTCTAGGAAAATGCAAAGTTCTTAATCAAGGAGAAAAACCAAACATGTTGAAAATCATCTCTGAGGGAAGCATCACCCTAAATGCAGGTCATGATTTTTAGGCATGGTCTTCTCTGCTTCTAATCAGCCTCTCTTCTCTCCTCTTCTTAACATTTGCATCTTCTTGGTAGCACCTCTCACAGCATTTTATACTATTTCAAAATTCAGAAAATATTGAGTCAAAGATGAAGAAAGTCTGTTTGTGACCTGTGTGCTTGTGTGTGGCTGAGAAGTCCAAGATGTAATGATTGTTACCCTGCTGGGAAGCCTTTTCCATTCTCTCAGGCAGAATCAAATGACTTTGTTTGGTCTATCAACACTATTCATTTGACTCTCTAATCAGTCTAGTATTCCATACCAAAGAGACAGCTAATAGTCACTCAATTAAATGGATGTACAAATGAATAAAATTAAAATTACTTAAGAAAAAAGAAATGAAGAATTGATATAATCTTTAAACAACACCTGGGCAATGTTTCCCAAAATTCAGTTATTTGTATCTCCCATTAAATTATTTGGTATGCTATTTTCTTTTCTTTTTTTTCTTCCCTTCCTTTCTTTCTTCCTTCCTTTCTCTTTCTTTCTTTCTTTCTTTCTTTCCTTCTTGCTTGCTTTTCTTCTTTTTTTTGTTGTACTAGGGCACTGAACCCAGGGCCTTACAAACACTTTGCAAATACTGTGCCACTGAGTTGCACCCCAGCCCCTTTTTGAAATATTTTATCTTGAGGCCAGTTCTCACTAAGTTATATAGGCTGCCTCAGGCCTCAAATTCATGATCCTCCTGCCTCCATCTCCTAAGTCACTGGGGTTATAGCCATGCACCACTGTGCCCAGTTCATGTTTTTCTTTAACTCAGTCTCTCTGTTACTTAAATACACTTATATTCCATGAAAATTTTGCATCAAAATCATAACTCAAAAGCTAGCATGGCTTGCCATAAGTAGAAAGCAATACCAACTCCTCCAAAAACAAGTCATAGATAAATGACTCCCTAAAAATCTGCCTGGGTGATATGTGCTGAATTATGTTACTTCAAAATTCTTATGTTGAATCCCTGACTCCCCAGTGCCCTAGAATGTGGCTGGATTTGGATGAAGAGCCTTTAAAGAAGTAATTAGGTCAAAATGAGGTCACTTGGATAGGCCCTAATCCAATCTGACTGGTGTCATTAGAAGCAGAGGAGGTTAGGACACAGACTTTCACAGAGGGAAGATCATGGGAAGACGCTGGGAGAAGATGACCATCTACAGGCCAAGGAGAGAGGCCTCAGAAGAAACTGCCAACTCCTTGATCTTGGATTTCCAGCCTTCAGCACTATGAGAAAGTCCATCTCTGTGGTTTGAACAACACTGACAAACTGATACATTGGCTTTTAGTGCCTGCTAGATAATTGTGAGCCCAAAGCTTGCTGCATTTTAGTTGAAAAGTCAGATTATACGAGTATAAGAGCAGGAGACATGTTAAAGACCTACTATCACCAACTGAAGCTTTCTCCATGACAAAATCAGAATTAGGTGGAATTCCAGAAGAAATGTTTTCTACGATGACACTAGGTGTCATCTAGTGACACCTAGGTGATCTCGGCTATGTTGGAACACTATATGTGTGTGTGTGTGTGTATATATATATATATATATATATATATATATATATATATATATATCAGCATCTTAACATATTAAACGTTTATTTCTCATTCACACCACATGTTCTGTAAAGGTTGGCAGACTCTCTTCCCAGTCACTCAGGGTTTCGCCATTTTGTATGTTGTTGTTGTTGTTGTTAGGTGCTGTCGAGTCGAGTCCCACTCATAGTGACCCTCATAGGGTTTTCAATGGCATCTTGTACATGCACCCTCTAGAATACAAGGTGCCCCCTGTCACCGTGTGTGAGGAGGAACATCTGGTGAACTGTGTATGGGCTTCCCACTGTCTCAGACTGGAAGTGACACATACAACGTCTACTCACTTTTCATTGGTCAGACCTAGTCACATGGCCTCACCAAATACAAAGAAGGCTAGGAAATGTTGGTGAGCAAATGGATTCCTTGGGGTGTGTGCTTCCATGTCTTCCATAAGATCAGACACTACTTAACGTCATAGTCCTCTACTTATAAAATCACACTAAGTATATCTGAAAGATGCATCCCACGCTTTGAGGGGAAAGAAGATCAGAGCCAATGTCTTAATTGTATACCTGAAGACACTGGAGTCGACAATGTAAGTGCTTATTTGCCATGACATACCCCCTTCCTGGTGGAAGATCCTGCCAGGTCTCCTGACTGCTAGGCCTATACTTAGGCTCTTTACACTCAATCCTGTGAGCACAAAATGGTAGCAGCCAGGATAATTTGGGGACGTCTATTTTTGGTGTAAGAACCTTTCATTGTTCGTTTCTAGTAAGATCATAACTGGGGAAATGTTCTAAAGGCCAACACTTCTACTGAAGAACATCAGGGTAACTTGTCCCATTTAACATTTATTCCAGAACATTTAGAGACCTTTCCTACTCATGTCGGAGGCAAACACATCTGCGGAATCAATGAGAAAAGTATGATTGCCGCGTGTTGTCTGGTTAGCATCCAATTATGTACAGTGTATTTATTTTAAATTTAGAAGACGCACACAAGAGATTTCCAGGAACAAAACGAGAAGAAATTGGCAGTGCACTGAATGGAAAAAATTAATGACTTGAATTACACAGCCTGTGAATCGAAGCTGACAAGATTGGGGGAGAGAGGAGAGAGGAGGTGGCAGTTATTCACACTGAGCTGTGCTGAAAGTCCTGAGCGGTGCTTGAAACGCGGTCACCCTCCACACAGCTGTCACATCCTTTATCTTCATGGCGGGGCCCAGCTTTGCAGGTCACCGATGTGTCATGGTTTCAGGAGTACAAAAGCAATGCCCCCAAACAGACTTCAACGGAAAACGTCCTTTGAGAGAATAGATTCGACGCTTACATTTAAGCTTGATCACTCGGTCAGCTTTACTGGGCAAGAGGTGGGTGGGAGGGAGGAAAGGCCATGAGTCAGAGAATAAGGATTGGGGCTTCGGGCATCTCTGATGACAATCGCTGATGGGCAGAATCAGTACTTGTTGAGCTACCACACTATGTGGATGCCTAATATGTGTGAAGACCTTCCTCACATTGTCCTCTCTAGTCCTTACGATTCCCCCCAATTTCAGAGGTAGAAAAACAGAGAAATGAGAGGTTGGTTACTTTGCCCTAGGTCATATGTGTTAGGGATTAAATTGTGTACTGTGAAACTTCCTATCTTTACAGCCCAACCATTTGGACTTCGGAATGTTGTGGAGACCTGCTTCTGGGGTTCTTGGAAAGCATCAAGGTGAATACACAGCTTCTGCCTTAGAGGGCTTTATAATTAAGTGGAGGAGATGAGACACTTAATAGCCACTTAACTGTACTAACCTGTGACCCTGCTGTCAGCCATGACCTCTTACTCTTTTAAAATCTGAATAAGATTGCTTCAAGTTCTGTCTATATTCCATGCAAGTCCAAAGCCATCCCCAAGAGTTGGGAGAATTCCAGGAGGATCACCAGGTCCCAGGGTGTCACCACAGCCTCTGCCTGTGGATCAGCTTGAGGACTACGTTGCTGTCCCTGGTTACCACCTCAGGATCCCAGGCACAGACCTCAGCCTCTTCCTGGATTCCCCGCAAAAACCTCACTCTGATAAGGCACACGTGTGTATGTGGCAGGCTCTACTGAAAGCTGGGGGAAGGGGGACCCAGGGGTGCTGCGGCAAAAATGCACGTCATAAAGTCTCCTGGCCAGACTGACATTGGGGATGCCACCATGGAGTGCCCTGGCCATGTCATATCTCACCCAGTCTCGATTCCCTTGTTCTTCTCATTGTTTCTCCTCTTCTCCTGGGTTCCAAATAATTCTTATTTTATTCTCCCTCTCCTTCTTTCTCTCTTCCTCTTTCTCCTCTTTTTTCCTTCAGAGGCAGGTTCTCGCTATTATCCCAGGCTGACCGCACACCTGTGATTCTCCTGCCTCAGCCTTCTTTCTGAGTGCTGGGATTACATCAGGCACCACACCCGCTCCACCCTCCTCTTTGCAGAGCATTTCCTCTTTCCCTTATCTCTGGGGCCCATCCAGAGTCCCCTCTGCAGCCCCTACCTCATCAAGGGGCAGGTGGCATCTGCTGGACTTTTGGAGGCTGGCAGTTTGCCAAAACCACATCTATATTATTATTATTATTGTTTTAATTTTTTTTTTGCGGTACTGGGGGTTGAACCCAGGGCCTCATGCTTGCATGCTTTGCAAGTGCTGGACCACTAAGCTGTACCCCCAGCCCATTTTTTTTTTAACTTTTTGAGACAGGGTCTCTAAGTTACACAGACTGCCTCTGGTCTTGAACTTGTGATCCTCCTGCCTCTGCCTCCCAAGCTGCTGGCATTACAGGTGTGTGCCACGTCGCCTGGCTATGTCTATATTATTTGAGTTAGGAGAGGCAGAGCCCTGTAAGGGTGATCCTAGGAGAAGGAATGTCAGCCTGGGGCCTGCCAAGTTCAAGAGAGTGGAGACTCAGTTCTCCTGCCCCAGCTCCATACTGACCTCTAGCTTTTTGTTCATTGCTTTACTTTTTATTGAAATATAAAAATGTACCTGTCATAAGTATACATAAGCTAAATGAATCCTCATAGCTAAAAAGGCCTGAGTAACCAGCACCCAGACCAAGGAACTGAACAGGTCAGCACCCCCAAAATCCCCTTTCCAGACTCTATAGATTTCCCCAATAAAGTGAAGAACCACTGACTGCTAACTGCATAGATTTGCTCTACTTGGTTTTGTACTTTATATAAATGGAATCTTGTACCCTATAATCTTCATGTGTGATATCTTTTCTTCAACATTTTATTTGTGAAATGCACCCACATTTTTGGTATAGTTATACATAGTTCATGCTTCAGGGTAAAGGCAGGGCTCGTTAGAATAAACTAACTACAGATTAATAAGAGAAAAGCTACAGAAAATCATTGACGTGTATAGGGAAGAATCACAGGAATGTGATGACTCTATACCACCAGGAGCTGCAGAGACCCGATAGACCATCTTCCTGGAGGAGAGGGACATGGAAAGTGTGACCATTTTCATAAAAGATTATGAGGGGAATGAATGGATCTGGAGGCAAAAATTAGCCTGCAAAATGATTCTCTTTAGAGTTCCCATGAACTTGAGGAACATATATTATCTTGTGACAAAGTCCATGCAGGTGTGTTTACAGTCTTCAGTCTTCTCTCCTAGGAAAGGTGATGGGATTTCAGGGTGGGTATGGGAGGCAATCTGGGGCTCCTTGGCAGGTCTGGTCAAGGACTATTGGAGCAAAGCCAGCATCTGCTGACCTTCAAGGACCTTCAATTTAAGATAATTAGCATACCAGACTGCTGTAGTGTGAGGTGAAATTCCTCGGACACTTTCAATCCCCTTTATAGATTTTACCATGTGAATGTGCCATAATTTATTTATCTATTCCACTGTTGATGGATATTTGGGCCGTTTCCAGTTTGGAGCTTCTAAACCAGATGCTGGCGAAGGGTTAGTGAGCCTGAAAGAGACGGGGAACTCAAAACAATCATTCATTCGCTCATTCATCCATTCAGCAAACATCTACAGAGGGCTTCCAGTGTGCCAGGTATGTAGACAGGCACCAGGATGGGACAGTGTTCAAAGTCAACAGGTCCCAGCCCTTGTGGAGCTGACTCTCTGGTGTGCAGACAATTAGCACCCTGCCAGATAGAAACTTTGCAAGGGAGAAGAGGAACTCAGAAAAGCACAGGCTTGAAGCTTCAAGCTAAGAGGGCTGCAGAGAGTGTGCTCAAGGCAGAAGGAACAGCTTGTGCAGATGGCACATTTGCAAAACTTAAAAATACCTGTTTTTGAGGGCCTAGAAAATGGGATAGGCAGTGGGTGAGACCAAGCTGCACAGGTAGGCAGAGGCTGGAGCTTCATGGGGTACAGGGCCATTTTAAGCAATTGGGACTTCTCTTGAAGACAAAGACTCTTCCTAAGCAGAGGAGTGACATGAATTACCTGGCCATTGAGAAATCCCTTCTGGCTGCAGTGTGGGTGGATGGGGTGAAGCAAGACCAGAGATAGGGGTTCAGGCAGGGCGATATGTGACCAGGATAGAGGTGCTGTCCCCAAACACCCCCACAATTCTGCCTGTTGATATAGACCTCACAACACAGCCTACCAGGTAATTAATTTGCAACTACCCAAGTCAACATGTCCTTCATAGAACACGTTTGCTTAGGGAATCCCACATTTATTCTATTATATCCATTACCCTCTTAAGCTATTTCCCCCATGCGTCTGTCAGCTTGTTGTGCTATGGGGGCTTGCGTGTTGCTTTGATGCTGAAAGCTATGCCATGGGTATTTCAGATACAAGCAGGGCTACCCACGTCCAGATTTAGACAGACTAGGGAGAAGGACCTGACATCCCACTCTCAAAACAATTAGTCTTTGAAAACCCTATGAAGAGAAGCACTATCAAATGTAGTACTGGAAAATGAGCCCCTGGGCTGGAAGGCATTTAAAAGACAACTGGGGAAGAGTTATTGACTCAAAGTAGTTGTTGTTGTTAGGTGCCATCGAGTTGTGTCCGACTCATAGCGACCCTCATAGGGTTTTCAATGGCAGATTATTTCGGGATTGCCTTGGGAGTGGGTTGCCACATCCTTTTCCCACTTTTCCAGTGCTGGGAATCAAACTGGGGACCTCAGAGACTGCAGAGTGGCACTCTACCAACTGAGCTAAATCCCAGCCCCCCGCTATAGGGTCAACCTTAATGATGAGAATGGAGTAAAGCCCCTGGGACTTCCTTTTGCTGGTGTGGCATGACTCAAATGAGAAGAAACATAGTGGTGGCAACACTGGGCTTAAACACCAGAAGATCATGTGTATGGCACAGTGCTGGGTAGTGTTTCCTTCTGTTGTACATAGAGTTGCTATGAGTCAGATCCAACTAGATGGCACCCAACAACTTATGCTAATTAGTCTAAACCCAGACTTGAACCCAAGTCTGTCTAAATCCAGATCCCATGATCTTAAATGCTATGTTTCAATGCTTCTAGCATTTGAAATCCTTGTGTCTACATTCTGCCAAGATGAAAGGTGCTATGATTTGGATGTGGTTTGCTACTCAATGTTGATGTGCAGAAAGCTTGGTCCCCAATATGGGCAATGTTGAAGTGTGTTCCAGAACAAATCATTCATAGCATATGAGAACTGGTTCCAGGGAGATGGAAGAAAGAGAAGCAGACAGATCCAGCATTATGCAGAGTGCAATACAACAGCTGACTTACTGACAGAAGTGTGGTCCTATGTGGCAGCAAGACCAATCGGATCCTGGCAATTTGGGTCAGAAAGAGGGACATGTTTAAGGGATAGGGTAACAGTGACTTCATCCTAGCTGTATGTACCTGGCTTACCTTAAGCTCGTGTCAAGTAGTCAGGCATATCCCGGGAGCCAGGACCCAGTTGTAAAGCTCCACACAGCACTCTAATGGTTATATCTATTCATAGTTTGCTGGGAAACTATGCAGGAAAAACCAACTAGGGTTACTCTGGGGCAATCATGGCAATTCTGACTCAAGATGGCTGCAGTTGTGTCAAGCTGACTCTGTACAAGATGGTAGAAACTTTAAGAGGTGGGGACTAGCGAAAGGTGATTAGGAGGTTCAGTCTTCATGAACAGAATAATGCTGTCTTTGGAATTGGGTCAGTCTTGTCGGAGTGTATTAGTTCTTGTGAGAGCAGATTGTTATAAAGTGAGGCCACCCCACCTGCTTGTTCTCTTCTGCATGAAGTCATTTTTCTTTCTCTTTGTCCCTCACAAAGATGCTTGTACCATCCTGTTAGGACCCTCCACCCACCAGAATCATGAGTCAAATAAACTTCTCTGCTTTGTCAGTTACCCAGCCTCAGATATTTTGTTATAGCAATAGAAGGAAAAGAGGAGGCAATGGTAGGTGGTGTTAGATGGGAGACCTTCTTCCCATGCCCGATATTGTCTGCTCTACCACATTGATACATTTCATGGAGAATGAACTTCTTCATAAAGAAATTACTCATAAGGTTGAAATTTCGTATGTTCACAGTCTTATATTGCCACATATCTTTTTTATCTTTTCACCTATGATTTAATTTTTCTGTCTAGCAGCTCTACAGCAAGCTTCCATTAGCACTGAGAACTGTCTACCCACTCAGTTGAGCTTGACTCATGAAGCATATGTGCCCTAGTTTATCCACATGGCTCCAAGCAGTCACATTTTCCTCAAGGTCCCTTCTGCAAGCCTCCGGGATGCCTTGGTGCTATCCTGAATTCCCCTTCTAGCAGCGCCACCACTGCCACCACCCCCTTCCCTGCTCACAGCACTCAGCCTGCTATAATTAAACAAACAGGGTTATTTGTGACATCCTGGTTTACACATCAACAAGTTATTTTCTCTGATTTTGCTATGGATGGATTTGCTCTGCTTACATTAAACAAAAACAGCTCACCCAAAAATGCAGAATAAGCAAGGCAGAGGAAATGTGGCCCAGCAGCTGCCTCTTTCCCCAGGAGGCAAGGCCGAGTCTTCCCTTTCAATTCCTGTCCTCACAGGACCTGAACCAGGAGGCTCCAGAGCTGTGGCCAAAGACCTCAGACCCTCAACACAGCTGCAGAAGGTCAGAGCTTGGACTGGGAAGAGAGAGCTCCAGAAACACAGAGAGGTCAAGTGGGAGTTGATTTGGGATGATTCCAAACTAAATAGCATAGGAGGGTAGCAGAAGCATAAATGTGGGATTCCCTAAGCAAATGTGTCCTATGAAGGACACTTTGTTTGGATTAATGGCAAATAAATCACCTGTAGGCTTCATCTTGAGGTTACATCAGCAGGCAGAATTGCAGGGGTGCTCGGGTGTACCTGTTCTACCCTGGCCACACATTGCCCTGCCTGAACCCCAGTCTCTAACCTTGCCCTACTCTGTCCACCCACATTGCAACCCGAAGGGGCTTCTCAAAGGTCAAGCAGTTCATGTCACCCCTTTGTTCAGGGAGTCTTTGTTTTTGAAAGAAGTCCCAACTGCTTAAAATGGCTCTCTGGCCCCTAAGTTTGAGGCTCTGTCTACCTGTGTGGCTTGGTCTCATTGTGCTCCCTACCCCATTCCCTAACATGCAAGTTTCCCTTCTCTCCCATGAGACTTTGGGAGTTATCTCACCTCCCAATGGTCATTGAGTGCTGAGTGATCCAATTCAAGAAGACAGAGCTTAGCACCACACCTGACACAGAACTAAATACCAGTAGCTCTCAACGCAATGAACAAAACTGTGGGATCTAAATATAATTTGCTCTAGAACACACCAAATATCTCTCTCACCTGCCTCACTTTCCAGTAGCTGCCTCAATGCCCCCACTATCTCCTTTAAGAAACAGCTGGTTTACCTGGCTTATGATTCTCTTTCCTTGGGACAACACACTGGCTAGCTAGTGCAGTACAGAGCTGATGGTGTTTGGAGATAAGAGAACCCTCACCTTCAGAATTGAGAGAAGGGTTTTAAAGGAAAGAGATGGGGACAAATCCACCTTGTCACTTCCATTATAATAGAGGGAAAGTGGCTCAAGTCTCTTGCTGTCCTGACCTCTTCCTGTACTAAAAACTAACTCTGTTGTATGACTACATTGGTATAACAATGAACACAAGACAGCTTAGATTCATAATTCATAATAATTATTCTGCTCTTATTCTAAAGTAAATTAATATTTTAATACTAAAATATTTTTGTCTCACCTTTTGGGCTGGGGTTTACTTCAGTTGGTAGAGTGTTGCTCTATACTTTCTGAGGATTTGGGTTCTATCTCCAGCACCACAAAAATGGGCAAAGGATGTGGCAATTCACTCCTGAAGCAATCTCGAAAACAATCAGCCATTGAAAACCCTATGAGGGTTGCTATGAGTCAGACACAACTGGATGGCACCTAAAAACAATAACTCACCTTTTAAAAAATGTAAGTTTATTTAAATTTAGTTGTGGGTTTTTTTTTCAATTGAAAGTTAAAGAATTCTGTGAAATAGGGTTGGCAACCCCAGAATTTTTTAAAGACGTTTTATGAAATATACATTTGAAAGCAAGAGAATGGTTTTCTTATGTCTAAGGAGGTGAAGAGATGTGAAGGTATTCATGTACCTTCAACCAACATGTCCACTTAAATGACCTGGGTTCTTCTAAACCTCCCCCCCATTCCTTTTTTTCATAAGACAAAATTACCTTAGGGGTTCCTTCATTAGCAACAGCCTTCTTTGAATGACATCCTTCTAAAACAATCATGGCTTCTTGATGATGGGGAAGAAGTACTGATACAAGTTGATAGGATCTTATGGCATGGAAACAGTAGAAATGAGACCAAACCACATAGTACAAACAAGATAGGCAAGGACCCTTTATTGGGACTTCAGCTCACAAGTAGATGGGAGCCGGGGCTAACCAAAGGTGATCAGCTGCTCTCACAGCAAAGGGAAGAGCTGGCTTTTATTGATTTTTCTGGAGTGGGCTAAAGTTTAGTAATTGTCCTTCAGTCATGGGCATGATTTCAAAAGACCTTTTTTTTTTTTTCTTGTGCACAAACATCTTGGCCTTGTGCTTAGTGGACTAATGAGTGGTGACTTAATCCAGGAAATCCTGAGTCACTCCTATTGTGAGCTTTGTCATTTTGCATAAACATATAAACAGTCTGGCCTTATGGTTTAGGCCTTATGCAAGGGCTGAAGGACTCTGAGTGCTTGAGTCAGTAACTATTAAGTCCCTCCTGTTATTGATATCATTATCTTTCATAAACGTCCTGGCCTTATGGCTTGTTTGGGGCTTTATGGTAAGGCTGGTAAGGCTTTATGGTAAGACTTTATGGGCTTGAGCTGGTGAGATAGCACAAGGGTTAGGTGGAAGAAATACATACAAGCTCCAATAGGCAACAGATCAAGTTAACCCAGTATTATAGTCTTTGACAAAACATTTTGTACATGATCAACGTGTCTATATGAAGACTTGAATAGAGTCTGATTCAAAGACTGAGGCAGAAAAGAGGACAGCACAATATGAAGACAGAGATGCCAAGTCCTTTACCTCACTTAAGTCATTCATCAGATATCCATATGCTTTGGTAAAGAGTTAGTGTTCTTAGTAAAAGTAGACTTTAAGTTTCTGCAAAGTAACCTAAGCAACTGTTATCATAATCCACGTCAGAATTATCAGCTCAAGCAAGATAGTAGGAAACTAATAATGTAATGCTCATCTGCATCATTTCCAAAATTACTGATTTTTAAGTCAACCAAGAGCAAGTGAACCTAAAGGGCTTATTTAGGTTTTTCTTTGTTTCTGTTTGTCATTTGTATAGCCATCTCAAACCTCACTGGTTTTAGCATAATAAGGGCCTCCTGCTCTGCAAAGAGCTGGGATTTAGCTCAGTTGGTAGAGCACCGCTCTGCAGTCTCTGAGGTCCTGAGTTCGATTCCCAGCACTGCAAAAATGGGAGAAGGACATGGCAGCCCACTCCCAAGGCAATTCCGAAACAATCTGCCATTGAAAACCCTATGAGGGTCGCTATGAGTTGGACACGACTCGACGGCACTTAACAACAACAACAGCTCTGCAAAGATTCTAGTCTTGTGGCCTAATCTGGTGTTTCATGACAAAGCTGTTGAAAGCATGCTTTTGACAGATGACAGATTAAAGGCCCATAGTTTATGTGCCTTTTGTCACCTTGTGGTGGTGTTTTAGTATGACCTACCTTCCTTCACTGGGTCCCAGCTTATGCTATTTGATAACTTCTTCCAAAAAAGATAAGCAGCAAACTCGGAACATCACTGTGTTGATTAGGTGGATACACCCACTATACATAGTGTTTCTCGGTGTGTGGTACACAGACCACAGCATCAGCATCACCTGGGAACTTGTTAGAAACGCAAGTTCTCAGCCCCAGACCAATTCCCTGAGTCACAAACTCTAAGAGTGGGGTGCAGGAGCCTCTATTTTTTTTCCAAACTCTGCAGGGTGTTCTGGTGCTCAGTGAAATCTGAGAACCACTGGTATAGCATAGTTCCCTGTCTCATGGTTATGAGATGCACCACTGCTAGGTAATTAAAACCAAGCTGGGGTTGTAGAGTCACTCTGGGTTGGGCGTTGGCTTTTTCCCTCTGAGGACAGTAGACAGGTGGAGACAAATTGAGGAAAGTTGGTAGTGGCCTCTGGTTGCTTTCTATTCTGCAGGATCCATAATACTCATTCAT
>VMDO01002053.1:0-12500 GCA_007922755.1 Pedetes capensis
TTACTTGGATTTTCACATTTGCATCATCTTGTTACTCTTCAGATATTTCTTCCTAAGATAATAATAAATAAGTAATAATAATAAAATAATAATAATTCTATTACTTTTTCATTCTTCATGTGATGATGAAATAGCCCCTTTCTATAAAAAATTAACACCATATTGATGGAAAAAATATACTAAAATAGTAAAATGTAATATATGTAAATATCTACTAAAGTGTCATTTTTGCTGAATTTTATAAGATAATCCATCACTTCTTTTTAAATTCTTAGTTTTTTCTTTAATGCATATTGTTTCATTTCTAATTAAGGCAAATCTAATTATTTTAAACAACAAACATGAGGTAAAATATGGAAATATTTGTTCAAGTAATACACTTCAAAAGACTTTTAAAAGCATTTTCTTTATTTTAATCTGTGGGTGAAAAAGAACATATCTTTGTTGCAAAATCAGAGAAACTGAAGCACTTAGTATTTCTTGGTATTAATTCTTGTTACCCAGATACGAAAAGTTGCTTTAAAAATGCCAAAATTATTCAAGGCTTTATATTTTCATATGGAATTCCAGAAGAATAGTAGATATATATTTTCCCTACCTGACATATTTAGATGAATCCGGCTGACTGGTTAAAAAATTAAGTTTTTAAAACTTAACTTGATAGTTACAGATGTTTTAATCTTTGGAAGCCATTATATGTTCATTTTCCTTTCAGCATTAATTATCCATAATGACTTCCACTTATCACATACTCTGGAGAAAACCATATTTGCTTACTTTTTCCAATGCTTTTTAAAATAAAAATTGTTATTGTTAACAGTAATTGTTAACAGTAATGGAAAGACTTTTTAATTATTAAAATCTTGGTATTTCTGAGGATTTTTCCTTGGCTATTCTAAGTAAAAAGTTCTAATGTAAATAGAACTGTTACATAAATTCCACAAATAATAGCTTGATTACTTATAAACTCTGGAAACAATTAGTTTATCATGCTTTGAAGTGAGAAAAGTGACTTGCTAGGATGAGAGCAAAATGCTTGCCACTTTTTCATTTAGTTTCTTTTTGTTATTTCAGATTATTTTGAAAAGGAAACTTGGTGGAATATACTTTAATGTTCAAAAGATTAAAAGTTGAATCATTTCACTTCATAAATGGCATCTGCAATGCCACTTAATAAAGTACCGAAAGAAATATTGAAGGCTCTGAAGATTATAATTTATGTGCTTATGGAAATCATTGGAACAGATAGTCTGGTTCAGAAATAAAGTTGTGCTTGAATGACAACAATATTGTAAAAGATTGAGGAGGATTGTCCTCACTTTCAGCATTATAACATCATTCTACGCACAAACCACCAAATTACTGGAGCAGCCTGGTCTCTTCCCTGTGGCAGCTGCTCTTGGCTTCCTCGAATTACTAGCCTCCCCGAAGCTGCCTCTAAGTCTACCCTCACCACACCTCCTTCTCTCTCACCCTCTTGGTCTCTCCTCCCATTTCCTCTGTGCCTCTTTTTCATGGAAGTTCTTTGTCAGGTGTGTTCTCCCTGGCCGAACATAGAACAAAGGAAGTTCTGAATCTAACTAGTTATTGTGAGGTTGAAATACTATATGTCTGAATATTACCCCAAAGATGAGAAGGAGAAAGAAAAAAAAAAAAAAAGAATATCGAAAGAGGATACTAACTTCATGTAGGCATGCTAGGGATCTCCTGGAGTTGTCTCAGAGCGCAGGTGACGGCAGATCAGCTCCCAGAGGCTACCTCCTTAAAGGCCAGTGGGCGACTGTTACTGCAGCCACGGCAGTCAGGTGGACACTACACCTGAGGACATCCACTCCCTTCCGACCTTGGCTTGTCAATGAGCAAGGTCGTCTTTGATTCCCTCACCTGACTGTGGGAGTATACATCTCATTCCTGGGTGCGAGAAACTGAGGGCCAAAAGAAAAAGCAAGCCCCAAGAAGTCAGGGGGCTCCCCTTTAATGTACCCTCCTGGTGAGGGCCCACACCAGACCTAAGACAGCAAACTTCTGGACCATTTTGCGTGCTTCAAAATTATATCAACGCACTGCTTTAACTGCCCCCCCCCCCCACGCCGTAAATCATAATTACAGTGCATCCTTTCCTTTGTCCGCTGGAATCCCTTTACGCAGTCCCAGGCAGTCAACCTACTTGGGGGACGCGCTCTGCATTTTGCTTTGCCCCCTATTCCTCCCCAGACCAATATGTCAAGGAATAAGGAGTTGAGACATGACATATTAATGTTTTTATCAGGGGATTCTCTCTGCTCCCACAGAAAGGGAGGGAGCCGGGGAGGAGAGGGCGGCCGAAAAGAAGCGGGAAGGAGTCACTCCGAAGCTCCTGCGGAAATTCATATTCCGTGTATGTTCCTCCCTCACCTGAAATAAATCCTGCAGGCCTACCCACGCAAACCCAGCGGCACTTATTTATTTGCATGTCATGCTTATAATATGGTAGAAAGCAAGACGGATCTTGGAGGAGGGGAGGAGATGAGGCCCACCTTTCAGGCTCGCTGTCTTAAATAAAAAAGAATTGACCAGCGAGGCTCCTAAGAATTTATCTTGAGTTTGTGGTCATTATCTCTATTATATAGCCCTGGCAATAAATAAATCGCGTAGTTACTACCCAACAATAAAACTGTAGTGTATGGGACACCTTACTATTACTTTCTTAATAATCTGCCCTTTCTTTCCCTTTAAATCTTCCCCAGTCTTGTCTCCCCACTCTTCCACAAGGATCTATCTTCACCTTTTGAGGTACCAGACCGCTCAGATCGTTTTTATATTTTGTGAACACCATAAGTTTTCCTGTCTAGACTTTCTGTTTTTCTTCCTATTTCTAGGTTGTCTAATCTGCTTCAAGACAAAGGGTCAGCCCGGATCAAATATCTTTTTCTTTCCCCCTATTTTAACCGCTTTGTGCGTCCCCATTATTGACACTCTCCAGGCTGTCCCCCTGGCAGCCACCCAGGGGGTCACTAGGAGGAAGGAGGGACGAAGATTAGGTGTGACCCACCGGAGGCTAGGGTGGGGGCAGAAGGTCCAAGTTCCCGGGTGGACACGCCCTTGGGCGCACACGGAGTCCAAAACCGAGTTGGAGAGAACCTGCCTAGGGTAGTTCTACTTCTCGCGGCCCTCACCCAATCCCTCATTGCGCGTGTGCCCGTGTAGGCGTTTTGGGGGACTCCTCTTTCCGACTTTTCCCTGCCAGCCCTCCTCCGGGTCACAGCGCGCCGCCCACGGAGGTGAGGGTGAGCAGCCTGGACCCTCCTGAGAAGCCGCTCCCCGCTCAGCGGCGGGCTCCCGGGGGTCTGTGGACGTTAAAACCCCCGGGCCGCCTGGGCTCCGGGGCCGGACGCAGCGGGGGAGGGGTGGCGCTCCCTTTGGTTCGCTTCGCTTTTACACCTGGGTTCACCTTCTGGGTGGTGGGTTCACGCCCCAGCTCGTTGCTCGGCTCCTGCCCTAGCCGCGACCCCCAACCGGGCGCCAGGCGCGCTCTGGCCTGGGTCAGAACCTTGCAGAGCCCCGGGGCCCTCAGCCCCGCGAGGAAAAGAGTCCAGCAGACGTCCTCCCGGCGCCTTCCAAAACCACCCTCGCACTTGCTGTCACGCCAGCGCAAAAAGTGACGCGTACCGGCAAAACCGTCTGCAAAAGACCGGGTTATCCACGGAGCGGGAGCTGGGGGTGGCTCGTGGGGAGGATGCGGCGGAGATAGGGGTCGAAAGGGCCGTGGTAAGGCGGGGAAAGAAAACAAACAGACCTGCGTGGTTTCCCCTTTTTGTCTTTACACTGGTCCTAAGACATCAAGTTAACAGCAGCAAGCCCCCACCAGGCTCGTTGTTTGTTTGTGTGACTTAGATCACAGATAAAACCCTCCACTAAACCTCTGAAAGAGCGTGTGTGTGTGTGTGTGTGTGTGTGTGTGTGTGCATGACAGGGTTAGAGAGAGAGAAACAGAGGAGTGTGTCAGTCTCCGTGAGGCTACTGATTGTGAAGAGACGCTGAACTTCTCACCTTTCTTTAACTCAGTAACAACACGTCCTTTAAAAAAAGTCCACGCCACCGAGTGTGTCTGCTTGCGCGCGCGCGTGTGGTGTGTGTGTGTGTGTGTGTGTGTGTGTGTGTGTGTGTGTGTGTGTGTGTGTGTGTTTCCTTGCTAATTGCATTTTGCTGGGATGATCTTTTATGACTCCAAAACAAGCGGCTGGGAACATATTCACGTTTGGGACAGAAAACATTTTTTATTTATATCTTTGACATTTAAAAGAGCAGAATTAATTTGTTCTGTCTACATTAGCATTGAGAGAAAGTTTCAGAAATCTACCCAGGGGGACAGGGAGGGGAGAAAAAAAAAAAAGAAAGAAAGAAAAGAAAGCGAAGAAAGGTAAAGAAAACCTAGGCTTGGGTTTTATTTCAGATCTGTAATCAATCATTGAAATAGGAGGCAGCAAAATTGTAAAGATTCGATAGATTAAAATGCAAATGAAAGGTAGAAAAAGAAACATTAACATGGCGATCAAAGATTTAATAACAGTAAATCAAGTTTTTTTCTGTTGCAGCTGCAGTTTGTGTGTGTTTATGTTTTAATCATGTTCATTCCATAAATAAATAATTTCTGAAACGAGACTACTTTTTCATTATTTTAACCGTGGGCTATAACACTAAATATTAAAAATAGAAAATGTACATGATGCCAGATCCCCAATCAAATAAGAGAAAAACGTGATGATTGTTTAAAAATCAAAAGGTTTCACTTGTGTGCTTTGCAAATCAAACTATTATGCTAAAAATTCTCTCTCGAACGATAAAGTCCAAAGCTTTATTTTCCCTTTAATGTTTTATGTTAACAAGATACCATTTATATTAAATATATGTGTGGCTGCATATCCGTTTCAGTTTGAGGACTTTCAAAGAATGAAAGTGCCACAATATTTAAATAATACAAAACATACATCATTTCAAAGTGCCTTGACAGAATTTCTGGAAAATAATACTTTTTGGAAGAATTGTCTTCCACTGAAAAATTAAGTGATGGTTCAACACACTCAAGTATTTTTAAGCTTTATCATTAAAGTCCTTGTTCCAAGTGGGAATATTTTAGCACTTTGTTTTGTCATCATTCGATTTAGGGTTTTATGTCAAGGTGTCCAATATTCAAGCACACTCTTTGAATATTCATTTTCCCAACTGTAGTAAATGATTTTTATTTTGATCTTTTTATTTCAAACATTAATTTATGTTTTTAATTTGGAAATTTCTAGAACTTTTAAAATAAAACACTTGGACTTAGTCTTTTCTTCTCCTTGCTTCTCCCCCTTTCTTCCTTCCTTCTTTCCTTCCTTCTTTCCTTCCTTCCTTCTTTCCGTCTTTCCTTTCTTCCTGCCTTCCTTCCTTCCTTTCTTCCAACTTTCCTTCCTTCTTTCTTCGTAGTCTTATTAGCATAGGGGGAAATCATCTTCAGCAGATTGAAAACTTTGTGGTTTTACAGCCTTGCAATGTTTAAAATAAGCTCTTTGCTTAATTCTGCCTTTGAAGAAGTCATTTGCCCTAATTTACTGAAATGATGAATTAGAGCTCTCTCAGTTTCTCCTCTTTCCACAAATTAAAATGATAATCAAGTCTAGAATGCATATTTCCTTTCTAAAACCTGTAAGTTAAATGTGAAATAAACTGATGTCCACTCTTTCCTATTACAACCAAACAATCACGTTTCTCTGTGATAGTGCAATAATGCATGTAGTTTAAAATTACACTTGGACCTTTTCTCCTTTGTATTTTTTTTTTATTTATTTACTTCCGTGCAACAAGATGACTTGATTTTCATGGGATTACATGAACTCCATTCAGTGTTACTGGGACATTTCTGCTCAACTAAATACTTGCCTTAATAGACAAATGAACTTTTTTATTTGTTGGAGTTTGTAGATGGTTTTAGAAACAGAGTGTGCAACTGATTTAGTTATTGTTGTTGTGAGAATCGAACAGGAACAAAAGTCATTTATCTAAACCGAAGAGATATGACTCTGTAAAAGACAGAAGCAAGGGCAGAATCATTGGGAATTATTTCAGCTTATAGCTCGTATTAATTAAACCGGATGTGGTTTTATTCTGTTCTTTTAGTATTGACCTTGTTAAAAGCTTCCATCTACTTTTTCCCCCTCATCCCCAATTTTTTTCATTTATTAGATCCCTTGTTAATAGGGGTTGCCTTTTCCATATAATACCACTAAGTAGTTATAGTGTAAAATCTCGTGCGTTTTCAGACGCGCGCACTCCCTCCTCCCCGGAAAACAAAAAATAGGGAAAATGAAAGGAAGAAATGCTTTTCCCATTCGGTTTTAGCATTTTGTTTCGTTGAAATGCAGGACAGGTACTTGATTTAGCATTTAAGCAAAAGGTTACACAAACCGCGTTTTAAAAAGTGTTGGGATGTCCGACAGGGTCAGCCCCAGATCGGATCATTTTTTGAATGCAGACCTAAAGATAATGAGTACTTGTTGTATTAAGGGGGACAAACAGTACTTTGGCTTCCTCTGACCCCAGAATGCACGGCTCGGTTTCATTGATCATCCTCCTTTATGAGATAATGCAATTACAAACATCAATAAGGGGCTGCAAGGGGAATCATTATGCTGTGACAGTGATAAATGACGGTGCAGAAATAGCATGCTTTTTCCCCCCTAACAATCCAGGAGCCCAGGGGCTCCGGGGGCTGAACACAGTCGCCAAGGAAACAGATGACATCCCAAACGGCACCAAAGGAAAAAAAATGAACAGTCTTTCTTTGCCTTTCACTCTTTTCCGTCTTCCAAAGAGTTAGTTTTGGCTCTAGCAGCAGCTGCCACACAGGCATTTCGTTATTTCAGACATTAAAGACCGGAGCAGGCGGTGGGAGTCTCCTCCCCTTCCATCCCCACCCCCACTTAGATAACACACAAAGATCGCTGTTCAGTTTAGGACTACCTGAAAATGCACCTCTCAAAATCAAATTTGGGTGAGGTAGAGAGGGAGAGGGAACGTGGATTTACACAGCTAGTGCGTTGTTTTCTCCGCTTTTGTCCAGTGAAAACCGAGTCTCCAGAACAAACTGGCGCCTCGAGGGTCCGCCAGCAAAGGGACTGGTGCGCGTGGCTTGCCTCCATCTTCCCGCGGTGCCAGACCCTGCTCGGTGCCCGGGGTGGGGGTGGGGGGTGAAGCGGGGCGGGGAGGGGGTAAGCAGGCGGCTGCTGGAGGTGTTTGCCTGCCACTGTGCTGAGTTTCTTTGAGATGGAGTTATCAGTGGGCGAAAGATCGCCCCTCAATCGAGGAATCTGGTTCTTTAAAACCCCAGGATACCCTCAGCATTGGTCTTCAAGGGGCCTCGCTGAACAATCCCCACCTACCCAAGTCCAGAAAGCTGGGTGAGGTAGGCGGGCGCGAGCAGGGGATGGGCTACCGGGACTGGAGCGGAGCCCCTGCGCTTGTGGGGACTGGGACAGCATAGAGCCTCGGGACTCTGGGTGGAGAAAGGGAACTTGCCACTTTGGGGGAGAAGAGGAGAGAGAATGTGCTGGGTACGAGGGAGGCCTAGGCAGAAAAGGACATGGGAGGGAAGGAGGAAAGTCAGCGCGCAATCCCACCCTTTGAGGAGGTCGACAACAGGTAGAAAGGAGACCCAGGGTTCCTGACCCCTTCTGAGCACGCTTCAGCGTGGACCTAGGGACGCGCGCCGCACACCCAGTCACAGGAGGCCCCAGCCGGGAGAAGCAGGACCAGTGGGCGCGTGGAGCAGGTGACTTTATTCACTGCGTTCCCAGTCCGCGAGGTCCCGGGACTCGTTTTCCGCCTGGAGATTAAGATCATTGCTCGAGTAATAAACTTAATGCTTTAGAGTAGAGGTTAGTGTGTCTGCAAGTGGGTTGGGGTAGGAATTACAGACCAGATCGATGGGAGACTGGCTTAAAACTAAATCTCTTTTCTCCAGGGCTTTACCGTCTGGGTTTTCCCGAAGTGGGCTGAGCGCACGGATGGGATTCCCTTGTCGCTGCCAGCCAGAACCAAGGCCCTAAAAGTGCCCCTAATCTCCCCGACGAAACTCCCAGGGTACCATTTTTAGGACAAAGACTTTTTAAAAACGCAAACGTAGGAGAACGGATTGCTCAATGTGTTGTTTGTTTTTCCTTTCAGCTCCGCCTTGAGAGAGAACGTTACAGAGGAGTTGGCGTGCAGATTGAGAGGAAAAGGGAACTCTTCCCCTCTCTGCCATCAACCACGCTCTTGGGGTCCCCGACCCCCTACTTTCTCCCTCACGCTTCTTTCTGTGAGCCTGGGATTCCCAGCCTCACATAGAATCTGCACCGTGACCACCCTAAGTGCTACAAGCCGCCAAAGGGCCAGTGGGTCTGAGGGGGAGCGTGGGAGAGGGGAAACAGGAAAAATGTCTGCCCAGGCAGGACGCCCCACTACCCAGTTCCACGCCGCTCCACTCGGTGTCCAAACGCCTACCAGGAGCTTTGCATCACCAAGTCCTGTTTTTACTGCCTCCACATGGGCCAAGGCCCTACCGGGATCCAAAAGGCAGGGGAAAGTTTGCAGAGCTTTTAAAGTGATCCCATGGAGCTCCTAAGACGTTGGAGTGAGTGTCACCCACAGCTCTGAACCCCAGCACTCCTACCCCTCCGGGCCAGCGTGCCAGGGTCTCCTGTGCCCTCCAATCTCAGGGTCAGCTCCCAGAAGCGTTTAGCCATTCAGGAGCCCAACCTTCGACGTGGCAGAGTCCATTAAGAAGCCTGGAGTCAACTATAAAGCACTCCAAGCATTTGCGAGGGAAGGGTCCCAGACCCCTGCAGGAGACAGGTCTTCACACCTTCTGAGCAGACCCCTGGTCGCCTCACCTCCAGAGACACAGTCAACAATCCCTTAGACTTGACTTTCAGGTGGGAGGTGGAGAGGGCACAGAAGGCTACTGCAGGCACAGGGCCGCCCCCCAGGTGCTCTGGGCTCTGGGCAGGGACCTATCCGCCCAGACACTGGACCCAGGCCAGACGCCGCGCACCGCGCGACCCAGGGGTAGCTGCGTCCTGGCTGGAGCTTCACGCAGCGCCCTTGGGATTTAATCCACCGGGGGAGATCCTGACCTGGCCCCAAACACTGACCAGTCCTCTCCCACCCTGGGCCCGCAAACTTAGGGGACACTGCACGCCGCACAATCGCGATCGCAAAGTCTGTGACCCACGTCGGAGACGCGCTCGGGAGGGGGCGGGTAGAGCCAGTGATTTTTCGTTTCAGAATCTTTGGACTTCCGGACAAAGATCCCTAGTAGGCTCCTCGGCCCCAAGGTTGGTGTCTTCCACCGCCGCTGCTTGCCCTTCTGCCCGCTCGAGCCTAGCGAGCCGGATTCTCTGCCCGGCCTGGCCGCTCGGTCTTCCCGCCCGGACCCCGCGTCTCAGCCGCTGCTCGCGCTCCCCACGCTGCCCCTCGGCTCCGCGGAGGGCGAGGCTCCTCGGGGCGAAACTCGCCGGCCCCGCTGGCTGCAAGAAGACATCCGCTGCCTCCCAAGGAACTCCTAATACCATCCATACAGCTTTAATGCGTTTATAATTCGATAAGTGATTTCAATTTGAAATTGTTAGTAACTAATTTTATGGGTAATTTTTCCACATCAAATATTTAAGCATCAGATTAAGGGAGCCAGTTCCGACACAGGATAATAAGGGGGTTTCCCCCACCTCCGGAGCCTCCGCCTCCCTCCGTTTCCTACCGAGTCGTTTTTCCAAATCCCCAAAAGGTGGCAGTCGAAACCGACTTTCCTCTTTTCCTGAGGCTCTGCGAAGGGAGGGGGACCGAGTGGGGTGGGGGATGGCGGGAGAGAGGGGGAGGGACGGGAAGAGGGGAGGGAGAGACTAGATGTTGCCTGGACTTTTCAAACTAATTCTTTAACACGTTTCTAATACAGTACAAGCAAGAAACAGCGGCGAATTTCCTGGAAAAGTCCTGGCAGAAGAGAAAGCCAGAAAAACATGTCTTGTAGCCTAGGGGTAGGGGATGTGAGAAACTCAGCACATTCAAACTAAGCCCTCAGTTCTGCATAGAAGGGAGAGGGAGACGACTCTGAGAGGAATCGACTGGCTTTTTGATACTTCTTTGTGTTTTAACATTATCTATAAATACTACATAACTAAGCAACTTGTTTCTTCGATGACAGAGCTCTACGAATTACATAATGGGGGAAAGGGGTAGGGCAGGGGCAAGGGTGGGGGTGGGGGGCAGACTGCAGAGGGCGGAGGGGAGACTGGGGCGAGCAGCGGATGAATTGCAGACCAGTTGCCAAAACTTTTTTTTTTTTTCTTCCTGCTGCTGCTGCTGCTGCTGCGGCTGCCTTTGCTGCTGCCTTTGCTTTGAATGTGGGTAACTAGGAAACAGCAAGCCGTCTGAGAAGACGGAATTTCCAACGTGTAAAATGTTCTTAACGGAACCATTGAGCGAGTGCAATAAGGCGTGAGGGGGAACTAATCTTCCCATTTAAATGTTTGTGGCAATTTTATCTAAATGAATTTTAATGCTAAACGAGGGTAATTCCCCATTTGTAGCGCGTTTACTTCTCTTTCCTGTGCTTCTAAAGCAGTCGAACATCATGGAATGAACAATAACAATAAAAATACTGTCAAGGCATATTATTCATTTTGAATGTGTTATAATTACAGCTGATTAAATATGATCGGGCAAAATATTTATTTTTTGAAAAAATATTTAAATCGTACTAAAGCGTTTCATTCAGCCAGCGTTCCTCCCAAAATAAATAAGTAAATAAAAAGCAGGTACAATTGTGTGACCTTGTTTAGAGGAGGGCGTTTTGTTTTTGCCTTTTAAGAAACATCAAAAACACTCTCGACACCTCTATTATTTTCCTCTTTTGGGTAAGTGTCCTCAATAACCTCTGATCTGCCTCTGAAAATTACAAGAGGAAAAGCTAAAATAGCATCAAGTCGGGAGGGTGTCAGGCAGAAGAGAGGAACTTCGAAGAGTAAGACTCACATAATCGTCACAGAGAGCAGGGAACGCACGACACAATTTCTTTTATTTTTTCTAATTCCTGGCCATTAATGATCAGGATTCTTCATAATCTCTATGTTCCCTAACTCCTCCCCACTTGCACCCTCCTCCCTCCCTTGGAGCGCCCCCACACTCTTCTGTCCTCCCTTTTCTTTTCCTCCCCCACTGGGCAAGAGCCTCCTAAAGAATAAAGGCTGAAAATAACCAACTCACCAGGGCATGTACTGAGGAGGAGAGGCAAGTGGACGGTTAGTTTATAAAGTTTATTATTAATTTTAAAAGTAAATAAATGGTTGTTAACTGCTACTAACCACCTATCAAAAGAGAATGATTTCACTCATATAGACTATTTATGTAGTCGAAGAACTGCCACTGGGTCAAAATGGGAATTTAAACAATCCGGTCTACCGGGTGGGGGCGGGGTGGGTGGCGGAGCTCAGGGCTATGGCTGTAGTGGGTTGAGCCTTCCTTCCTCTCTTTCTGCACATCCACGTGTTCAGAAACCAGGCACTATAAACAAAAGGTGAGAGTGCACGCTGTTGCTCCAGCAGGTGAGTGAGTCAGTCACACATCACCTAGTAAAGTCAATCCACAGCTGGTTTCTCTTTTCAAATAGAAAATAGAATTGCTGAGGGCGGGTTTATAGGGTGATATGGGCCTGAGTGTCAGACTTGAGTTTAAGGCACTCTCCTGCGACCCATCCTTTGTTTACAAAGCAATCACTTCTAAAAGGCTTATTTTTTTTAAACGAATTTGCCTTAATTAAAATATTTGTATATTTTCCTTAGCTTTGGGAAGCACTTTTTATAGCAGCAATTTTATTTAAATAAAATTATAAGCCATTCCAGCTTAAACATGTTATTTTGTACCATTTAGCTGGCTGCCATGCAGAAATTCTGTACAGCTGTTCTGGAAAATTGGTTAATAACCAGTTTTATCCAATGAGGACATAGAGCATATTTACAAAAATTAGATTTTGAAGTCTGGTCTTTTCAATTTCACATAGTTAATTTCCTAATAAACATATACTGCTTATCTTAAGTAACATCCTCAGTGAAAGATTGAACTCTATGGTTTAGGTTCGCTATTACGGGCAAGAATAATTTCACTGATATTAGATGAATAATCCTGTTGGATGTAATCTGAGTCTACAGTTAGTTTAGTGCTTTTAGGCCTTAAATTTGCGATATTAGGAGTTCATTAAGTCAGCTTAAAGAAATCAATGGTTATCATTAAATAATTTACTTTGTGGTTAAAATTTTCAAATATATGACTTGGGGAATTAAAATTAATTGCTATATTTACTGCACTAATTATTAAAATTGGGGGGCAGTAAACAAATTTTTCAAGCAGTGGAGGCAGCATGACAAAAATAATCTTGTTTTTATTTTAGATTCAGATTTCATTACTGCACTCAAACACTACAACTGGGCTTGGAGTTATTATACAATCCA
>VMDO01002053.1:17500-122500 GCA_007922755.1 Pedetes capensis
CATTGCCAGGCGCTCCTTGTACTCACTCCCAGTTTATTTACCAGGTAGCAGACCTCCCGGTGAATGGCTTGAGGATGGTTTTCGCTTGCGTGACTTGAATACAGTCACTATAGGGGACTTGCCTGCTCTGTTGGACTGGTCTATCATGGGTTGCACTATTCTTCTCCGGGCATTAATAAACCTGTAACCAAGAAAGTAAAGCAAATCATTATTCCTTTAAAAAACAAAAGTCAAAGGAAGATGAAGAGATGAATCTTAATGAGGCAAGGCCAGATCCTGGCCAAGTGGGGCTGCCTCCTTGCTCTCCCTATGTACAGCTTCACATGCTGCAAAACCTATAACCCCTCTCGACCTTGGAGTACAAGGCTTGGGGTTTCTGAGTTGATTTATGTTTGCCTGTTTTACCACAGTTGGACACTTCCATTTCATCTTTTCATGGGGGAATTAGCAGAGTTTTCAGGAAACAATGCCAGCCACCACTCTTTTCAATTGCAAGAGGGGAAATTTGGTGAAGAGTGTGAGATGCTCATGAGGGCATCTGTTACCTTTGAATTAGTAATGTTTCAATTTTAGGCTCTCTGACTTCTTTTACACATTCTTTTTTTAAATCCAAACCTCCCCTACCTTTTGCAGCTTAATTTTATTTTAATGCCTACTATTAAGATAATGAACTGGAATGGGAGCACACCATCAAGTGAGAGAATGTCTGGAGTTTATCACTACTAACTCACTGCTGGGGACTTCAGAGACATGCATTCCTCCTAGAGATTTCTTGGGGTGGCTTTTTCTTCTTTTTTTCTCTCTATGCAAAGTCTGAGGTCAAGGCAAGGTCAAAGCTATACAGTAATTGAATTTATAATCTTGCTTTCTCCAGCTACTACTGAAAATTTATAAACATTTAGGTCCCTTTAAGTGTCTTAATAAGATTTTTCTTGGTACAATTATTTTTAGCTCTTCCAAAACTGATGAGACGCTGAAGTACAAAAAAAAGTGGTTAATGTAAACTCTCCAATGCCATGCTCATGAGATTCTAACTCTTAAAATCAATTTGTACTGCATGATAAGAATTACCTATCAAATAGAGAAAATGAAGAGGACATTTTGGCTTCTGAAATAGTAAATTGCTTTTAGTTTCCAACTCATATTTGAATATGTGAAATCTGAGCAAGACATAAAAAAATACAATGAAAAGTTCAATAATGCACTATTAATAATTAAAGGGTCCAAAGTCCAGTATGAATTCTAGTTTGCAGGTCTGCCCACTTGAGGAAGGAACATAGTTCCTAAAAAACAAATCAGTAAACAGACAAGGAGAGGATTTTAAAATAAAAAGGCATACTTCATGACACTGTAAGACTTTTGATATCCTGTATTTTATGTTCTTTCATCATCTAAGGAATAGTTAAATAATGAAACTGGAATGTAACTAAAAGGTGCACTGTCGATGCTACCTCTTATTGACCATATATGTTTTATTGATTCTTGTATGTGAAGTCCCTGAACTGCTAATAAAAATATTTAAAACACAGATCTACAACAAATTGTGTTGCAAATCAGGTTATCATTATCTTGTATAAACCATGAAAATTGGAATCATGTGAGCAGAAGGTTAGATTAATTCTCCATTCTCATTATAAGCACAGGTGTAGCACAAACACCATGTGAAATAACCAATTAAAATGAAAAAAAAAATCTGCTTTTTCATTAGCTGCCTGCACTGCATGACCAATTAGAAAATTATTTAATATTAATATTCTGCATATACCAAAAGTAATTTTCATAGTAACTAACATAGGTAAGAGAGCAAAATCCAGCTCTTTATCTATGGTACTGTTCATAATCTGCTCTCACAGGGAAAAGAATTCAGTCTGTTAACTTTGTTTTCCAAGTACCTTTTATAACTTATATTTTATGGGTAGGATTTATACTACTTATCTAAAAATAGGAAGATCCATTTTTAACAGATGAGGAGCCAAGGCTCAGGGAAATTAAATTACTTATTTGAGGTAACATGTCACAAAAGAGATGTTAATAATTTGCTAAATGACACACAGCTGGAAAATGGCAGCAAACACCCTCTTCTCTAATCCTATGACCAGCGCATGACCACTGCTGTGCAACCTATCTAGAATATTCCAGACTAAAGAGGTATGTAATGGAACCAGTTTTGAGCCAGTTATCACTGGCAGCAACCCTAATGTTGAACCAAGGAATAAATATGACTGTAAACATTTCATGGATTATGAATTTTGATAGATGCACTGCTTATGTATATTGGTAAAGATAAGGCTACTCAAAAAAAAAAGTGACCCCATTTATTGATATTTCAAAGTTTGTCTCTTTCACGTTCATAATTTCAGACCAATTTGTAGTAACCAACCCAGATTTGAGTCCATGACTATTTGAACCATGGAATGATAGAAAAAGTACAAGTCAGATTTAGAAAGGGCTTCTTTAGGGGTTAGTTTGGCCACTGACATGAGTCTCTTTATGATATCCCCATCAAGTAAGTAGATGGACAGCCTGTGCTGGACTGTCTCTAACACAGCCTTGACCATCTTACCTGAGAGTCCACTCCATCTCTGGACAAGGCAAGTTGTCAGAAGGGCCTGACTTACTGGATCTAAGATCCTTACACAGTATAACTCCTTGGGGTAATTTCAACAGTTCTAATCTCACTTCTTGAGGATAGCCTTTCAAATATTTAAACATAGTCATCATGGCTTCTTCCCTCTTCTCTCTAGATTAAATATCCATGATACTTAAAAAGTTCCTTCTAGAAGGTGAGTCTTTCTAGTATATGGAGTCTCCTTACCACTCAGATCACTGTGCTCAGTTTGCTGAGGTCCACCTGTGTCTCTCTGAAGGCTGTCAGGGGACAGCACCAATCACACTCATGCCAGGGCTGCTCTAGTCCCCATATGGAGGGCAAATATCTTACCATAGCCTCTTAGCTAAATGCACATAAGTACTAGGTACTTTTTGCTTATTTGTGTGGGTGGTAGTAACTTTGTTTTTATTGTTAATACATATTTAAACCACCCATAAGTTATGTAGGCGTCAAAGTGGGAATCTTTTCATTAAAAAAAAAAAAAAAACAAGCTAGGGTTACAGTTCTGTAATAGAGCACTTATCTAGCAGGTGCAAGGCTGTGGATTTGATTCCTAGCACTGCCAAAAAAAAAAAAAAATCAGAAATACTGAAAATCTAAGAAAACTTAATGGTTTTATTTGAATTGTTTAATTATATTAATGGGTGCACCCGGAAATTCTTAGTTTTGAAATCTGTAATTTTTTAAAAATTCAACAGAATGAAACATTATCAAGATGTTTAGGACAAAGTAAGTTCTTGGAACATTACTGAATTACAATTCCTATACTTTTATGAACAACTCATAATGTTATCTGAGGTCATGGTGGACATTTTTATCTGAAAATAAACAGCAAACGTTTTACTTTCTAAAACGGCACCACCTTTTTATCTTAACATTACCTTAGCATTTGATTCTCCTTGGTATATTTTCTCATCACTCAGACTATCTCACATGTCTCTGTCTTTGGAATTAGGCTACATACAGCAGAGCCATGTGTTTAGATGGCTTTGGGGAAGAATTCAGATCCAAAAACATTTTCCCTCTGGGTAAAGTAATAAAATGACATTCTCGCTCCTCCCACTATAAGTCAAACGGAGGTCAGTTCCCCCATCCCTCTATCTGTTTAAATAAACTGGTCCAGCTGTTTGTTTCCAAAATGGCCTTCGACCTTGTGTCTCATCTTCCCTGCTTTTGTGACAGAATGCTTTACTTTTCACTGTGGAAGAGTCTAAATTATCAAGAATTTTCTCAACACTGAATCTAAAAAAGACCTTTAGATTTGATGTGAACTTAAATGAACATATTCCCTTCTTAAAGCATTGTCATTTTAAGAGGCATCAGTAAAATATTTATTTTTCTTAAGCTTATATGTATATATGTTCAAATATATGTAGTATCTACCATATCAGAGCTTGAAAATAGAAGGAAAGGTGTTTTTGAAGAGGAGCAAAAAAAGAGAATGATGAAATTCAAGTTTGGATGTATAATAAAAAACACATTTTCCTATAGTCACAAAATAACTTGAAATAATATATATCAACGAAATAACAATCTTTGAATTTTCCCTATTGATAAGATCTCTTTTAAGAAGTATATTAGTTTAAAGATGTAGGAGAAAACTTAAAATTTTATAATTGATATCCAAATATAATACCCTCAAAACTCAGATGTAGAATGTCTGGAATACATGGCAATGTGATGATTTTGTTTACTCATTAATATGGATAATTACACACTCTCTTCTATTAGAATATAATGCAAATTTGTCATTACCTGGGCATTTAAAAAGTAAGCCGTTAAGTTAAGTACACTTTAAAGGTTACAAAATGTCTCATTTGTCTTTCCATATTACATTCTGAAGATCGGAGCATATTTTTTTCAAGTTCTATTTTGCTTTGAAAATGCAATCTTTGTTTATGAAGTACTTTTTAAGAACTAGACTCCTTCCCTGTAGGTGCTAGACAATTGAATTAGGGAAAGAATCCTTATATCTCCTTTTTAAAAATACAATCATGGATTAGAATTTCTTCTTGAAAGCAAACAAACTTCTTTCTCAAGACAAGAAGTTTTACAAAGGAAAGGAAGATGCTGAGTTGACTTTATAGCTTTATTCTATGTCCAGATAAAAAGAGATGTAGTTCTTTTTGACCCTGTTTGTTTAGGACTCAAGTCCTCATAAAGGGGAGTAAGAGGTTAAAAGAACAAAATTTGAGACCTGGGATCATCTAAAAATTGAATTTTATTTTTTACATTTTTATAGGAATGTGACGAGGAGAATACAAAATGAATCTGAATTTTGTTAATAATAGAAAATTTTGCTTTACTCTTTTTTTTTTTTACTCTCTATGTGTTTATCACTAAACTTAAAAAAAAATTTTTTTTTTGACTAATTCTATTTATCTTCTTTCATTCCCAGTCTTTGGATACCTGAATTGTTTTCTGAGTAAGATCTGGTAGAACAGCTTTCTGAAATTGACCTTTGTCCTTTATTCTATCCACTGCTTCTTGCCCTGGTCCCTTCACCGCAAACTAGGATAGTAAGGATACCATGATGGGCAACTGTTAGGAATCAAAACACAAAATACAGACCCCCAGATGCAAAGCCAACATTTTCTACATACCTTTACCTCCTTCATATAATTTTCTGTAATACTGATGAAAGCAAAGATAAATTACTTGCTCGCTTTGCATGTTTATCTGTACTCAATTCTGTTCCTCAATTTTTGCCATTCTACTCATTCACTGATGATTAAAGGGAGCCCAGATTTAGTTACTTCGGCATGCTACAGCCAACTCAGTAAACCACGTAAAATCAAACTGGTTTTGTTTCCAAACAATGACATAATTCTCTGTCACCTCCATAGTCATTTTCACCAACTAGGCATAAATGAATAGTCAGCAGGATGCAAGTGGGCATAGGCTTTACTTTAGAAGGTACCCATCTAAATATGGAGAAGGGTCATTTTCCAACACCTTTATATGCCCAAGAAACTAAAGTAATCAACTACCAAGAAAATATTTCTCTGATGGTATTATGGCATATGCCTATAATCTCAGCAACTTGGGAGGCTGAGGTAGGAGGACCAGAGATTTGAGGCCAAAAAGGCAACCTGTGTAATTTAGCAAAACCCTGTCTCAAAAAAATTTTTTTAAATTATAAAGGGGTTTGGGGTGCAGTTCAGTGGTAGTGCACTTGCCTAGCATGCATAGGCCCTGCATTCAAGTCCCCAGTATCAAAAAAAAAAAATATATATATATATATAATACCATGGATTAAACAAAGTATTCATTATAGTTGCCTTTGATTATAGGTATAGTTAAGAGTGCCTACATACATTTTTAAATAATAATAAAAATTAACACCATGCATCTTAAGTATAGATTAAGCACTGGAAGTTTCTGCATGCATTAATCTTGATTAGATTAAAAATAAACAGTATATACACATAGTGCTTAATTGATATATAACCTGTTGTAGGCAATTTCTAAAATATTATTTAATTTTAGAATTATACTTCATGAAAAATCTTTGAATATAAAATTTCACATTGGAAGATAATTGTCAAATTCCAGAATTTTGGTTGTTTTTCTATTCTGTGAATTTCCTTGATGTAGCATTTCTTTTTTTTTTTTTTTCTTGCAATACTGCGGGTTGAACCCAGGGCCTCCCACTTGCATGCTTTGCAAGTGCTGGACCACTGCACTGCACCCCCAGCCCATTTTTTTTTTCTAGTTTTCGAGACACGGTCTCACTAAATTACACAGACTGCCTCTGGTCTTGAACTTGTGATCCTCCTGCCTCTGCCTCCAGAGCCGCTGGGATTACAAGTGTGCGCCACTGCACCTGGCTTGTTGTAGCATTTCTTCAAAGTGTGTGAGAGACATTTAAACAAATGGGAGGGACATTTAAATAAAAGGGCAGCATCTCCTAATAACTTTAAGGTACATTTTATAAATAAACCTTCAGGAAAAGAGTTTTAGCTATCTCCCAAGTAATTCACTGTTCTTTTAAATGACTACAACAACAACAACAACAAAAACCCTACAAAATCTTATTTTGGAAATTTTCATTGTAGGTTTATATTTGCTTATTGGACTTAATGATCCATAATTGTCAGTTTTCAGGATCTAAACTTTCCATACATCCTGTGTAAAATAAAATTTCATAAAACCTGATTTTAAGACCCTGAAGAAAGTTGACTCAATCTCAAGTCAAACCTTATGTAATCATGTTTTTGGCACCTTCATGTAGTTTCTTTACCTCCTCCAGGATCCAGCAGTTCCAGGCCCACAATACATTATCTGTGTGTCTGGGGGTCGGGGAGGTGGAAAATGGTGGTGGGAGGTGAGTGGACAAGGAGAGAGAGGGAGTGAGAGCTCTCCCCTCCACCCACTCTACAAACAATTTCACAATTTGCTTAAATCACAGGAAGGCCATGAGTCAGCGGTATGAGGATTCTTTTCTCTTGCAGTGTTGGAGGTATTTTCCAAATTAATCTAGAAACAACTAACTTCCGCACCCTAACATGTGGGGAAGTTAATTATATGTAGAGTTTTGTTCAAAGTAGCTAGTGAAAAATCACTTGTTAAATGATAATGATGATGTAAAGTAGTAACAAAACCTATGTCATTATTTTAGACTTGAGATACTGAAAAAACATTCAAATAATTCATCACTGGTTATACATTACAGAAAGTTTTCCTTGGAAACAAATTTCACGATGAGTTGTTGTATTCCAGAATATCTGGACTTCCTGAAACCTTTATTCTAATCCGAATTCAAGGTAGAGGTGGTTCCTTTAGTAGGGCCTCTACTTCATTTGTTAGTATTTGCTACCTTCTAGATCACTGAAGCCCTGGGTTCCAAACTCAGTGGAATGATTGGTAAGACTATCTCACTAGACTTGGCAGAGAAATACTGAACAGTTAAAAACATCTTAAATATCCATTAACATTGAGCATAAGCAACAAATTAGCATTTATGAGGTACTTACTTTCATGTGACAATTTGCCAAATTTAGTTCGTATAACCTCATAAATATAAGAAAAATATTACTTTGCTTAAGTTATATGCATTTAAAATGATTATTGGCACAATTTATAAGTAACAGGTTAATTTAACAAAACTTTCTCTACTAATGAAAAAGTTAAGATAATTACAAATAATAGATATGTCTCCTTCTGGTTTCATAGCCAAATTTCTCATTCAAATTCCTATTTTTCCATATTTTCAAAAAGTTAATAAAATTGCACCTACATAAACATCACTTACACATTACTGAATAAATATATTTATTTAAAACAAATCTTTTTTTTTTTTTTTGCCATTCTCCATTATAATAGGATGAACAGGTAATTTATTACCAAACTGGAACACTTTTCAGAGTGAAGGGACACTATTAATAATAATCTGAGGCAATAGGCATAAACCATGAATGTCCAAGGTATTAAAGATCATCACATATGTATTATTTTTCCAAAGAAAAATTTGCCTAGAACAATTGGAGTTAAAATACAGTTTAGAACTCTGCTGTGTTGTTGTTACACAGCCTCCATCTATATAAGGTAACAGAGAGTCCTAGTCTTATTTGAACTTTTTGATTTCTCTATCATCTTTCCTTAGTTGTCTCAGCTCCCCAAGCCTTCACCAACCATAAACATCCTGGGCCTGGAGTCTCCATTCATGCCAAGGGAAATTTTCTCAAAAGTTAGCTTATTATCTAGTTTTGCCTGATTACAAAATTATGCTAAGAATGGTGCAATGAAGATGACTTGACTTGAATGGAGGTTTGTGTCTATCCCCTGGAATGTTCACTGTAACTTCTGTTTCAACAAGCAAAACTTGAGATTTAACCTCCAGGTAATACATAGCAACATGTAGTCTGTAGATCCTTAAAATATAAATGGAACCACCTACACTAAAAGACAATCACCTCTCAATTGAGACAACATGATGGAATCTCTCCAATGAGGACAATAACACTAACAAAAGGACCTTCTCTCTCAAGTTGTCAAATCTATGAAAAGGGTATATGGAATCTAAGTCACTTTGGGGCAACTTCAGAGAATGTATATTTCACTCCTGAGTTGCTGAATGTCAGCGTAACTATCCTTTCCTTCGAACAACATCAGTCACCTTGCTAAAAACACTGGCCATTGACAGGTAGAGTTAGACAATGTCTAGTGTTAAAAGCATGAGCACTAAATAGGAAGACTGCCACTTACGGGCTCTAGATCATATCAACATTTAGGTGTAGACTCATGACCACCAAGTGACTTAATGTTTACCAAAAATGCTTTGTAAATTATAAAACCTGAGACAGAAGTTTATTGGGATACTACCATGATTTAGCTCAGTGGGTAGAGCGCTGCGCTGCAGTCTCTGGGGCCCTGAGTTCAATTCCCAGCACCGCAAAAATGGGAGAAGGGCCTGGCAATCCACTTCCAAGGCAATCCCGAAGCACTCGGCCATTGAAAACCCTATGAGGGTAGCTATGAGTCGGATACCGACTCGACGGCACCTAACAACAACAACACCATGATTCTCAAAGATGCATAATATTACAAAAACTTGTCTACTAATGCTTATAGCAACAAAAGGTGGAGACAATCCAAATGATCACCAACTGATCAATCAATAAACGAGAAGTGCTATATCCATACAACAGAACATTGCTCAGCCATGAAAAGGAACCAAGTCCCAACAATACCTGTTACAATGTGGATGACCCTTGAAAACATGCTAAGAAGGGAGTCATAAAATATCACAAATTATATTACTACATTTTTGTGAAATGTCCATAATAGGCAAATTGAGAGACAGAAAGTAGATTCATGGGTGCCAGGACCTGATGGGGATGGAAAAGGAAGTAAAAGGAGAGGTAATAGCTAAAGGGCCCAGGACTTCATTTTCAGGTGGCAAAAAATGTTCAAAAAATGGTTATGGGAATGGCTACATGACTTTATGTACATACTAACAACCATCAAACTGTGCACTTTTTTTTTTTTTTTTTTTTTTTTTTTGTAGTACTGGGAGTTGAACCCAGGGCCACACGCATGCTGGGCAAGCGCTCCTGCACTAAGCCACACCTCCAGCCCCTTTTTAAATTTTTTCTTTTGAGACATGGTTTCTCTGAGTCTTACAGGCTGCCTCTTGCCTCAAAATTGCAATCCTCCTGTCTCAGCCTCTGGAATTGCTGGGATTACAGGTGTGTACCATGGCACCTGGCTAAAATTGTGCACTTTTAAAAGAGTGAATTGTATGGTTTGTGAATTATATATCAATAAATCTGTTAACGCCTGCAGCCATAGCCCTGTGGCATCCGATCCCGTCAAATCTCGGAAGCTAAGCAGGGTCGGGCCTGGTCAGTACTTGGATGGGAGACCGCCAGGGAACACCAGATACTGTAGGCTTGGGAGAAGGACCTGGCAACCCCCTCCCAAAAATCAATCTGCCATTGAAAACCCTATGAACAGCAGAGAAGCACTGACAATAACGTTTCACCTGTTGTATACAGGGTCGCTATGAGTCGGATACCGACTCGACGGCACCTAACAACAACAACAACAAAATCTGTTAACAATAAATGTATAATAGTGGAAAGGAAGCAGCATTGGACGAGGCTCCAGTCTATATCCCTTCCTATAATTAGCAGCTATCAGTCTCATATGTCAAATGATACATAAATTCACACCCAGAATCTGTACTCTGATTTTGTAACACAAAGTTTCTAAAATTTTAATTCATGCTCCCTTTTGATACACTTCACAAACCACGTTTATTTGCAATTTTAGAAAAAATAGCACGATTCATAACAAAATTTAATTCTCACTATGCATTTTTTATGCCACATTCATTCAGAATGATTCTAATATGTCCTTTCTGGTTTCCCACTGCCTCTCATCCCCTACTTGACCCTGAGGATGGGAATCCTTGCCATAACCTATTGTACTTTTCTTTCTGTAAACAGTACTGCCAGGTGACCAGCCGTGAGCACTGAGATCTTATATCTTTTGGACATGTACAATTCTTTCCATTAGCTTTTTCAACATCTCATACCCCCTGCCCTTTCCAAATGCATATGAACTCTGACCCAAATTAAGGATCAAAAAAACCTCAAGTATAGCAGATGTTCTTGTGATATAGGCCAACAAAACCCTTCAATCAGACAACAGTCCTCAAAACTACTGCTTTACATTTGACTCAGCACCCTACGGTAAAAATACTGAAAACTTAAATATATATTTTTGAATTATATGATGCATTCAATTTCCATTACTAGGCAACATATGTTGTTGTTATTGTTAGGTGCCATTGAGTCGGTGTCCAACTCATAGTGACCCTATGCACAACAGGCAAAACACTATTGTCAGTGCTTCTTTGCTATACATAGGGTTTTCAATGGCTGACTGATTTGGGGGAGTGGGTTGCTGGGTCCTTCTCCCAAGCCTACAGCACCTGGTATTCCCAGGCAGTCTCCCATCCAAGTATTAATCAGGCTTTACCCTGCTTAGCTTCCAAGATCTGATGGGATCGGATGCCAACAGTGCTACGGCTGCAGGCTTAGGCAATATATAGTTCCTTTAAAAAAAAAAAACCTGACTTTATTGGTATTAAGCCAGATCTTAACTAATATAGGAAATTCATATTTGAGCTAAGTTATATTTAGGACCCAAGGTCAATAATCCCCACTGGCCTGAAAGAGTTAATGTGTTTGAGAAAGAAAATATTTTATGCCTTCTTCAGTGATAGGATCTAATCTTGTGAGGCACTGGTTAGTTAAGAGGGTAAAAAGGAAAATAGAGCTCTCAAGGATGTCAGAACAGATTAAGTTTTTTGTTTATTTATTATTGTTCAGGTGTGAGGAGCATGATAGAGTTAATTATTTTCTATGATATGGACCAGGCTAAAAGCTTTGTATGAGTGGGAATAAAATAGAGAGGAAAATTATCAATGATGATGAGGGCATTGAACAGGACAGCCCTGTATATGCCAAAATTACAAACATTTATGCTATTGGAGGTGTGTTTTTGTTCTTTTAATATTTTCTTTCTCCTTGGAAATTAAAAATGAAGCAGAAGGTAGCCCTAAGCATCTATACAAAGCACCATGGGATTCTTACACGGGAGCGATGTGGAGTGGATCTAAGACGTTTGCCCTCAGAAATACTTCCTTCCCCTGAACCCCTGGCCCCACTCTAGTTTTGAAAAAAAGAAAAGAAAAAAAAAAACTGTTTTATTCAACAAGGAGGCAACATTTATCTCATTTTTTAATATTTCAGGCTGGCTTTTTAGCCACTCAAATATGCTGTTTGTTTTCTGTGGGCGCAGCCTGGAGCAAGAGGATGATGTAAGTGAGAGGAGAGAGAGGGTCTCTATGCACAGCTCCGCGCTTCGGTACTAATGGTTAATCACCTAACACTAGCCTCAGCAACTGTTGACACAAAATAGGTGGAGATCAGGTCTGTGCAAGCAGAAAATACCAGAAAGGCAAACTGTGTGTAAACACACTTAAGACAGATTTGACAAGAATAGACCTAAACCGGACTTGCTAGGAAAGTACCAACATCGAAACCTTCAATGCCCCTTGTAGTTGAGTCTGTTTCCCTTGAGAAGACAAAGAGTACCGTTTGAAAACTCAAATGCATTCACAGAAGACACAGAGACATGTGTCCCTTCAGTTCACATAGTGTGAGTTTCAAGTCTGCTCTTTCATGCAGGATTTATGTAATGTAATATAGTTCTTCCACATATACCTGGAGTGGAGCCAAATGAACAAGAAGAAAAGAAACATGCACTCACAACCACAATTCAAAAAGTTATTTCTCCTGACCTATAAATCTCATGCAAAGAAGCAAATGGGTAATGCTTAAACAGTCTTTTAATCTTATCTAACTGACACCTGACAACCCATTACTTATAGATTATTAATGCACTCACGAAAAAGCTTGTCATGTACAAAATTACTAGAGAAAGAGATTGAATGCCTAAGGAAAAAACAAATTTTTCTGTACAATAACTCCAGAAATTCCAAGCCTATTATCTGTCATGCCCTTCATAGACTCATAGCACCCTGCTAAAAACAACTGATTTATCTTTATTATGAATCCTAAAATGACAGCACACATGTTTTTCATGTCTTGTGATAATGTTTAATTTCATCTAGTTTTTATTTTACAGTGTTTGATTTGCTTATTTAAGATGAGGAAAAGTAACAACTTTTTAATTAATTTTCTTGTTTCTCTCCTTATCAAAGTTCCCCCCTACACACCACACACACACACACACACACACACACACACACACACACACACACACACATTCTGGTATAAAGCTGGAATTAGATCAGATTCAGAACATTTACCTCCCTTCTGCTTGATGCACTTTATCACATACTCTAGAATATTAGAGCTGTAAGAGACTGCAGAGTCCTGACTATCAGCCCTACCAGTCCACTTTAAAGTAGAGGAAGCAGTTGTGCCCAGAGATAAAATGACCTAAGGAAGGACATACATCTTATTGGTCAGGAGAGAGGACGATGGATGAACCATTTCGATTCTAGTGTCCATTCCCCACACAGTCCCTCCTCATACTCCCTTACTTGTGATGTGAAAAATGTTGTCATGAGGCTTGTAAGAGAATCGCTCCTTTGCCACCTATGGAGTCAAGCTCTTCTGCCTTGACCAGGATGCCTCTCAACCCCTCAATTCCCATGCTCTCCTTCAGGCACAGGCAAAGTCTTGGTCCATCAGTTGCATGACACTCCGGGAGCTCTTTCTGTTTCTCTGACTAGAGACTTGTATGGAAACACTGAAAATAGCAAGTCTGGCTTAATTAGGACTAGCAACAAGTCTTGCTGACCTACAAGGCACGTTCAAAGTCAACTGCCAAGCCACTGGTTTAACTGCCTTGGAAAGAATCATAGATATTCAGAAATGTGTTCACAATGGATCCATCAATCCCCTTACTCACTCAGCTCTGAGCCTTACTTGACATCCAAACCTAACAGTTCCTGAAACACCTCTTCATGTTGAACTCTTAGCTTTGGACAGGGTGGCATATTCTTATCCTCTTAAAAATCTCTGAAATTGAATGCCAATAGTAATCATACAAAACAGTATTTGAACTTTCAAAACTACCTTCCCATATCCCAGACCTTCCTGTTTCTCCTCTCACCTAGACTCAATGTCCCATGGTGGAAGGGGTGGGAGTTCCATCCAGCACATTGGCCCAGCACCTACCCCTTCATAAGGGATTTCCATCTTTAATAGTATTAAGGATGTGATTTTACACAGTGAGGAAAAACCCTGAGTAAACTTAATGATGGAAACCTTTCAACAAAAAGTATATTGAATAGTCTACAGAGTCATTTTCAAAGAGGATTGTTTGCTGGAAATTTTTTAAATCTGCAGACAAAAGCAGTGTCTCCATTGAACTCCTAAAACTCTGTGACATGACAATACCTGAAGGTTTCTAAACTCACAGCTCTTTTCCCTGCAAGCTATTTGCTCAGCTTTCCCAATAATACCCTGCCTGTCTGGCGTCTCGCCAGCCCTGTCTCAGGCAATATGCAAGCTAAACATTTTTTGACTGATTTCAATATTTTCTTATGAGCAACTAGACAGTATTTTATCTAGTGAGTATTACTGATTGCTATAATTTAAACCCAGAGTAAGCGCCTGTAAAGGTAATATTATTAGAATTGACACTCAAGGTGAAAAGCATAACAATTAACTGAGGCTTGAAGAACAACACATTCTGAAATGTTCTACAGAGTTATGCTATTTGTATTTCTCCTTCTTTTTAGAATACTGTACCTGTTCCTTCATTGATCAATTAAGAAGTCTGCTTTAAATATGGGTTATACTTAAATTCTCAAGGGAAAAGGTTAAACCATCTGCTTAATAAAATTACTTTGTGTGTGTGAAGTTGTTCCATCCCTAGGTGATTTCTAGGTAAAGAAAATCACTATATAACCTGCACTTTCATTTTGTAGTTAAATAGCAAATAAGTGACCCAGTGCTACTTGCGGGGTGCACTAGAGTGGTTTTTTACATCTGTTTTCCTTGCTTTTGTGTCATGCCTCTGCTTAGCTTTATTGACAAAACAATCTGTGCCTAATGTTTAAACAACATCTGTAAAATGTATTATTAAATTATGTTGGAAGAAAAAGCAGAACAATTCTGTGAAACCCTATGACCCCTATTGATTTTTAGATCACAGAAGTTGAAAGAATAATTTGTGAATGTTTTAACATTTACATTTAAACAGGTACTATGTTTATAGAATCTTTGATCACTTATGGAAGTATTTGGCACATCATTAACACAATTCAAAAAGAAATTTGACCATTGGCATAAATCTATAAAGATAGCATAGCTCCCCACCCCCTAGTAATAAATGGGAACTGATGCCTGAAATGCTTTTCAGTTTTGAAGACAATAAATGAAGTAACAAGGAAAAGTTAGTATGTGCCCTAAATCTGAGAATTGTAGAGCACAATAGTTCTAAACAGTGTCATATCAGCTCTTTGGATGCTACCTGGAATATTATATACTTTATTGATAGAGAATGATTTTTCTCTCTACACACATACTATATTTCACATATACTACATATTTTGCACCTAAAACCTATATTGCCTTCTCAGAACACAAAGTGATAATCATTTAATATCAGATCTTACTGGGAAAGTGAATGAAAAGTAGCAAAGAAAACTGTAAAACTCAGTCAATGCACCCCAGGCTAGAACTCTGCTGAGGCAGATGTGTCAGAGGTATCCATCAAGTACAATACAATAATAAGGCATAAGTTTTCATCATGGGGGATTCCTAGGTCTGCAACATTGGCATGAAAATATTCAAGGAAATTGTTATTTGACCACCATACACTCATATTTTCAGTATAAAAGATAAAGTTTGTTTATTCAGGAGAAAAAAATAATCAAATATTGACTTTGTGTGTATATGCTTTCTTTAAGCTCTACTTAAATGTTTATAGATCTAAAGAACTAATACCAAATTTAAGATATTTCTATTTAAGTGATATAAAGGCTCAGCATATTACTATTGTTTTCGCTGAAATGTATCAGAAGTATTTGTCACAGCAACAATGAAAACTCAAAGAGAGAAAATCCTCAAAGGCTACTTTTACCATACTTGAATAAAATTATAATTGGGAATAAAGGGGCAAAGGAGGAGGAAGGCATAAATTTATGGCAAATGTTATAATTCAAAAGTGGTTATGCTTTAAGTCTAAGTCTACTACAGCCTATTATGTTGAAATAGGCAATTAGTTATAGATATTAACTTTTTTAAAAATATGAAGTTATCTCAGATAAATTAAATAAGTTAGGTAAAATATCTTTTACCTAAATTTGCATAATCATCTCAATTCTCAAAAAAAAAAAAAAAAATGTGTTGTGCACACTTGTAATCCCAGTGGCTAGGCAGGCAGAGACAGGAGGATCGCAAGTTCCAGACCAGAGGCAGTCTGCTTAACTTAGCGAGACCCTGTCTCAAAAAGTAAAATAATGGGCCGAGGCTGCAGCTCAGTGGTCCAGCATTAGCAGCGCATGCAAGGGCGATGCCCTGGGTTCAACCCCCGGTATCACAAAAAAAAAAAAAAAAAAAGTGTTGTAGACTTAGCCTACAATGTCTCATCTAATAAATTTTGCGTCCCAGGGCTAAATGCCATACGTACTAACGCCAGCCATTTTAAGATTCCTTCTCTCTGTTTTTATCTAATAAACAGACCAAATATGAGTTATCATATTACTTTTTCTACTCCAAATTTTTTCTTAGTCAAATCTATCTTGTCATTTTACATTGAAGTTCTCTCACTTGCCCCTTTCCTCCTCAAAACCCGTCTACTTAAGTCTTAGCCAGGGCATTTGGCATATATCATTTATGTCAATTAAAGAGGTCCAAAATGAGGTCAGTGATGGAGTCAAAGAACCATTACAATGCACCAAACTTCTTGTCTCATTTTTCAGTCAAAGCCTCACTGAAAGCTGCATCAGCCAGGGTCTCTATGACAAGCTAACAACTAGACACAAGTTTATACTTTTCACTTACATATTGTGTATTTCCATACATTATGTTGCTGCCAATAATTATGACTGATCTACACACAACCTGCCCTTCAGCATTTTATGAAATCTACTCAACAGTGACTCATAGTTCCTACAAAAAATGTACATGTGTGTTAACAAGTTTTAAGAAATCCAAGAAGGAAGACATGGATTTTTTTAAAGTTGTAGCTAAATGAAGGGAATGGAAAATCCTAAAACATTAAGGATGATTCTTAAAAATAATTATTTCTAGAAGGAAATAACATCATAGTTTGATGCTCTATATAGGAAAAGAGTTTTTTGAGAGTTTAGGTCTCAAAAAAGTTCCATGTAATTTTTTTGACAATAAAGTAAAAAGAAGCCAGGCAGTGGCACAGGCCTGTAATCTCAGCAACTCAGGAGGCTGAGGCAGTAGGATCTCATGTCAAGGCCAGAGGCAGCTCGTGCAACTTAGTGAGATCCTGTTGCAAAAATAAAAAATAAAAGAGGGAAGACCTGGGGTGCAGCTTAGTGGTGGACCACTTGCTCAGTATTTGCAATGCCATGGGTTCAACCTCTGATATTGAAAGAAAAAAAAGTAAAAAGAAAACTCACTCCATAGTTTGATTTTTAGTTTTCCAATAGGCTGCAAGCATATGATTCTGACATATTTGGTTTCAAAACAATGCTATCTGGGTGTCCTGACTTTTGCTTCATATTTCCTACTCAAAGCCTAAAGAAAAATAAATCTATTACCATTTTCTTAAAGAGAGGAGGTCTGGGTGAAAAGTAATAAACCATTAAAATCTTGAATCAAACCTGAGAATGCCATTATTCATCACACTTAAGAGAAACAGTCTACCTTACATCTGTTAGCTACTTAAGAGACATTCTCTATAGTTAACTAAGGTGGTAAGGGTTGAAACAATTGACAAATACAAAGCAATCAAGTGTAAGGAAGAGCTCCTTCAAACTCCAGAAAGGAAAAGAAGAGAAAATACACTATGTAAACTGCCAGGTACACACAGCATTGAGTTTCTGTCCCAAATAACAAAATGAAATGTAAGTTATAAATCTATGCCAAATATAACATCAGAGTGAAGCTTAAAATCTGCACATACTTTGAAAAAATGTTTTATACTGTTACAACTTTTTTAAAGGTCTTTCTCCATTCTTATTATAAAAGAAGTTAAATTATGATCACTAACTGATGAACACCTGCTGCTCTCCAATAGAAACTGTGCTTCAAATCTAGGGAACTGACTATATATATATATATATATATATATATATATATATATATACATTGCCTGACATAACAGGAATGCCTTCCTACTTGTGCATTCACAGGAAATAATACTTGGTCAGATGGTCGTCCCATAGAAAGGAGCTTGTGTTGAGATTTATTCTCTGGTAACTATGTTTATGAATAAAGTTTGCTAGCAACACCAAGGAGAAAGAGAGATGGTGTGTATGATAGATCACCTGAAAGGCAGCTCTTTAGCATTCCCTAATTAGAGAGCTCATCCTGCCACTCCTTTACCCTTAAATGAGAACATTTCCCAGGGAAACAAAATATACAGACTTCATTGTAATAAGCCTCCCCACCAGATTAAGTTTTAAAATGTATGAGTTTAGGTGCACATACAAAATTGATGGTCTCTCCTATATCCAGAAACTTTAGAAGGCTAGGTTCAACCGGCTGAGGTGGGGGCCAGGTGGCACACGCATGTAATCCCAGCAGCTTGGGAGGTGGAGGCAGGAGGATTGAAAGTTTGAGACCAGAGACAGTCTGCATAATTTAGTGAAAACTTGTCTCAAAAAAGTAAAAAAAAAAAAAAAAAAGGGCTGAAATGGGCTGAAGGTGCAGGTCAGTGGTCCAGCACTTGCAAAGCATGCATGTGCAAAGCCCTGGGTTCAATCCTCAGTACCAGGAAAAAAAAAAAAAAGAAAGAAAGAAAGAAAGACAGACAGACAGACAGACAGACTAGGTTCAAATATGAAATATTAAACAGTCTTAAAGATTAAAATGTAATAGCTAAAAATAAGCAAATAAAAAGTCTTGGAAGAGACAGAACTCTTAGTAACACATTCAGATGGCATATGCCTTTGGTGGGTTCCCTATCCATGGACTAAAAGGGCTAGAAAAAAGTTGATCTCTCAAGGCTGCAGTAAGGTCGTAGAAATTGATAACCTTTACAAGCCATGCTTATGTGAGTCTGTCTGTGTCTTGCAGATAGTGCACTTTGTAAATTAATCCTCCAAAGGCAAATATATTGTAAGTAGCTTGTTATCTCTAAAATACTAAATTGAAGAATACATGGGATTATATTGACAGAAATTACATTTTCTGTAATGGAGTTTAACATATCTGAAATTTCTCCCAAAGACTCCCAGGCTATCTAACAGAGAAAGGTCTGTTAATGTAGGTGCAATGGACATCAAGAACAAATTTATTCACCAAAATGGATTAGGCCATGTAATCACAGATTCTGTAATATTAATCTTTGACACTTATTGAACAGAAAGAAACACTTCTATCTGCCAACTGGCATTCCCAGCTCCCCATTTTCCCCAAGTAGGCTCTGGGCATTTTCTGGATTTTACTTCAAAGAGGATAAGGTTTCCCCATCATAAACACTGATCTAAAAATATTAGGACAATTAATTAGATACACTTAGTTTTAAAGGAGATTAGATTTCAATACCTTTCAAATATGACACTAGCCCTAGGTGATTATTGAAACCTGGCTCTCAGAGCATTGACAAAGGGCAATAAATCATACTTTTTCAAAGCCTCACTGCCTACTGCTGTACAGTAAGTCAAAATATTGTTGGCGGGTACTTGGTATATAATCTCAGCTTCTCCCCAAATCAAGAATTTACACTTTATTTAGAAAGAGTATTCAACAGGCCTGAGATTCATTAGGTTTTGAATAACTTCAAAGTACAAAAGTAAATATGTTTTCTTTTTAGTATTCAAGAGTTAAAAGAACAGGAGATCATCCTTGAACGCATAACACTAACCAAATCTAACTAAATTTAGTTATTCAATGAATTTAAAACTGATGTGATGCTGAATTTTCTTGTTTCATAGAAAATAAGATGATAGTACCTCTATCGATTATCCTGAAGGGGAAAAAAAAAAAAAAGCCAAAGAGAATGATACATTTTCAGAGCCATACTGAATGTGAGTTAACCACCCACTTATCCTGTCAATTTATAAAGGAAGTTGAGAGCAACATCATGTTTTATTTCCCATACTAGAAAGTGTTCGCCCATGTCAGTCAACAGTTTGTTTTCATCCTTGGATCAACAAGCTACCAGAGAAAGCAATAGTAATTGGGCGTGGCTTCATCATGCAAAATGTTAGCTGCAGGTTGCCAGAGGGGGAAACAGATTGCATGTAAACATGAAGCCAAATTACTTACCAATTGTTCACTTGAAGGATGGTGAGTCCCGTGTCTTGTGCCAACTGCTTTTTCTGTTCTTCAGAAGGGTAAGGGTGCTGAAAGAGAACAAAAAGGTATATGTATAGCTGGCAATATTGAGGCCATTTTGTCAATAACCTAAGTGACTAGTGAAGTCTATAATTAAAGGTAAAAATGCTGAGGTGTGTCACTCTTATTAATGGAATACTACATCATCTAATTAATGGCAGTAAAAGACAAGCCAATTACAAAGATTAGTGAAGTGTATAAATAGCTACTTAGGGTACTTGCAGAACCTTGATACTGAGTTTATCCTTTAACAAATTTATTTGTTGCAAGCCCAGAAAGTTTAGTTTGATCTTCATTGTATTTTGTCAGATTAAAAATAAGGACAAGACTGGTTTTTTAATCGTCTAAAATTACCCCACCCTGATTTAATATTTTCATTGACTTGAAGACTTCTAAAGAACTGTTCTGACCAACAATTTCAGCTGAGGTCCCCAGTATTCAAGTACAAAATTCTCCCTCCAAAAAACTATACTATGGGATGAAAATATTAAAATTAAAATAAATATATGTTGTTTAAACCACTATTTATCTTAGTTCTTCAGCAAAACACAATTCAACCAAAGGTGGTTTCCATGTCTGAATGTCAAGATGTGCCAGGATTCTGAACACAGGCCAAAACAAAGTCAAAGATGAGCGTATTTTGCGTGCTAAAAACAAGCCCAGCTATATTCCTTACAAGATAGAGTGGATAAAAAGTATTACAGGATTCAGATAATAAAATAAAATCCATACCTTCCTAAAAGAATGTTTGGAATTCTACTGAAATTAGTTTTGGCAGCAACACTTTTCTTCAATAATCAAGTGTATCTAAAGTTGAAATACACATTTCTAAAGTCTGAGTGAGCAGCTGAAGATGTGGTTTCCATCTGTGGAGACATTGGTTGGTTTAAAACACTGCTTCCCTATAAATTCTCCCAATTTAAAATTGCTCTGAGAGTCAACCCTCTATGCTATTGTGAACGGGAAAGGGCACCCTTAACCATCATTTTAACTATTTATGCCACTGAAACTAAATTCTGGTCTATTTAATGATAATTAACATAGCTTTTAATCTCAGTGAGAATGTCTGATTACACGCTAAAAAGAGTTGTTAATGACGACCTCAATGCTCTTGTATGCAAATTTAAAAGTGTTCTCTATATGTACACATGGGATACGTTTGTGGAGAGCAGAGATACAGTAATTTTTCCCATAAGCATTGTCTTTGATTGTCGCTTAATCAATAAATATACAATTAGAATAAGGCTTTGCCTTCGTGGAATATAATGCCTTTCTCTAAAGAGCTCCAAGTACATTACAGGCAAGATGGTAATTAATTCCCATTGCATCCTTTGAGTGACATAAATGGAACCTACCATCCCTATTGTTTTACAGGTGAAGAAACTGGCCAGGAGAAGGGATAGCCAACAGCAGAAGAGGTCACTGATATTTCCTCCTTTCCTTCCTGAGTCTAAACCTCACTATGACTGAAGCATGTGACAAACACCCTGCATAATCCCTGTGAATGTCCTTTATTCAAAAACCACCAGCCTGCTCACCGTGGCCTCCAAGACCAGCCACCAGCCATGGCTACCCCACTCTCAGATTCACTACCTTCTTACCTCTCTGCCTTTCTCCTCAGCCCAGACACGCCATCCTCCTTTCTGTGCTTTCATCATGGTGGGTTCCTTTCTATCACTCAGACTCCTGCTCCACTGTCACCCTCAAGTCTCAGCTCAAAGGTCAAGCTTTGCCCGTCCCAGTCATCATCATGCCAGCTACCCTCTCACAGCAATCTTTTTTCCTCATTCCTCAAAGAGCAAGCATCAGCCTCTAGAAATATTTTGTTTTAATTATTTTTTTCCTTGTTGAGGTGTCTCTTCCCACCCATCTTCTTGTTCTTGTTAGGTGCCGTCAAGTCAGGTCTGACTTATAGCGATGTATGTGAAAACACTACCCGACACTGTGCCATGCCTGGCACTTGTCAGTGCTTCTCTGCTATTCATAGGGTTTCTGACGGCTGATTGTTTCAGGAGTGAGCTGCCGGGTCCTTCTCCCAAGCCTATAGCACCCAGTATTCTTAGACAGTCTCTCATCCAAGGACTGACCCAGCCAATCCTACTTAGCTTCAGAGATCTGATGGGATTGGATGTCAAGGTGATTCAGCTGTCCTCCACCCATCTATGAACTCTAAACTCCTCTCCTCCTCATTTATCATGCTCAAAACCCAGACTAGCACATAACAGGAAATCAGTAATAGCTATAACTAATGAACATACATAGATACTCTCCAATCAGATACAATACCCAAATGAATAATATTTTTTTTCAAAGCACACAGAATGTATAATCCATTGAAGATCCATGACAGTATTTTCTTTCCTTCATTCCTAAAAATGATAGGAATCCACCCTTTCCAAATAAAAGTACATTGTTATTAATTGATGTCATGTTGAGTCCAATTCATAGTGACCCTATGTACAGCAGCATGAAACATTACCCAACACTGTGATTTTTCTTATGTTGTTAGCCCATTGTTGCAGCTACTGTATTTCTTCTCATTTTAAGTCATGCTACATCAGCAAATGGAGGTCCCAGAGGATTTGCTCCATTCCCAACATTAAGATCGACTCTAATTTGAGGAGGCAACTCTTTCCCAGTCTTCTTTTGGATGCCTTCCAACCTGGAGGAGTCATTCTCCAGACTATATTTGACAGTGCTTCTTGACTACCCATAGAGTTTTCAAGGGCTAATTATTTCAGGAGTGGGCTGCTAGGTCCTTCTTCCTACTCTGTCTTCGTCTAAAAGCTCAGCTAAAATCTGTCAACCATGAGTGGCCCTGCTGTTATCTGAAATACTGGTGGCATAGCTTTCAGCATCACAACAATATGCAAACTCCCACAGCACGACAAGCTGACAGACACATGGGAGAAAATAAAAGTATGCAAGTCTCATGATAGGCTAAGATCAGACTCAACATAATGCAGGCCATATTAGCCAAAAATCTCATGACTGGGTACTGAGCTAAAAGTTAGCTATTACCATCAAGTTTAAAGGATATCTCCTACTATATAAATGTGTGCCACACAACTCAAACCAAATAAAATCTTTTACCCTATGAACATAATACTGAATTATAATTTGATATATAGTAGTTCTATGTCTATACTAAAGAACTGTACACAATATAAATTATACTGCTACTTATTAACGATGTGACTTTAAAAAAGAACAACTTTTCAACCATCAATTTTGTCACCGTGTTCTAAGATTCATTGAAGTTAAAGGCTACTAACACTAGCAGTTCTTAAAGTATTACCCAATATGAATTATAAACTGGATTTTGAAATATGCAAATTGTAATATCCAGCTGTTGACACTATTTGCTGTACAAAGTTTGAATCTATACACAAGTAATTTCTGACCTATAATATTTTCTATAATATTATTTGCTTACAGTTTTCCAGTTGCTAGGGATATCCCTTTCAGTGATTTTCAACAGAATGAATAAATATGTCCATAGTCTTTGTTCAGTAGAGTTGAGGAGCAACATCTTTTGCCCTGTCTTGCTAGTCTCATCTGAACATCATGACCAGAACTGGCTAAAATTAATATTTATGCCATTTGTCTTTAGTTACTTTGAAAATTGGGAGTTGTCACAGTAATTTATCTGTCCTATGTTTTCAGGAGTATTTTTGCATGCCTGTTTGTGAGCAAGTTTTACATACATTCTCATAAAATAATCAGATTTTGAATTTTATTTATGCTAGTGGTGTCAGGAAAATTCTCACTGGGTCATTAAAATTACCTGAATCATTACAGCTTCAAGGAGTGGTAATATAGCCCTCACAATTTCAGTGCAAATTTCAGTCATTTCTTCATATCATGTACTTTCTGATTTCGTAATTTAAATATCACAAAATGAGAAAGGTCTATCCTTTTTTCCCCTCTGTCACTTTTCATGTGATCTGATTTTAAGTAATTGGAACAAACTGTGTCTAATTTCATGCAGCATAATTGCTAGGCAGCCTCAAGCTATGGATACCCAGCACTCTCTCTCTGTTAAGCAATTTTCAGTGGTACGGGATATATTTTTTTGTACACAAGTGAAAGAGCCTGGACAGAATTAAATGTCACAATAATTTGGCCCTTGTTAAGACGAGGAAAAGGTATCAACAAAATTCCTAAATTCTTGTCTCTGGTTGGTCAACTGAATGTTTCTCTTTTACTCATGCTACTTGGCCTTGGTGCCCCACAAACTCTCAATTTTCTTTAAATCATATGAAAGCTATGATTTCATGTAGCTATTCAAATATTCACAAAGTAAGCTTTTAAACTGAAACCTAATATGTTTAAATATCCTAAATCCTATACACCTTTACTAGATAAGCTTTTTGCGGGCAGTATGAGTTAGTTATGAGTTAGTTATTTCTTTGTAGACTCAAAAAAAAAAAAAAAGAAAAGAAAAGAAATGACTTGACAAAAATCCAAAATGCCACAGGCAAGGCTACTATAAAAACATTCAAAACCCTGTTTCATTCTACCCACAGGGCGATGAGGCCACTCAAGGGGCAAATGCAGGTATTATTCTGCAAAAGATAAAGAATGAACCCTGAAAAGTGTCCTTTTAGGGAGAAAATGCAAAATCTATTGCCAACCATTGCAATTAAGGGCCTAAGTGGCCCCTTGCCATTTTCCTGAACACCTTTGCTTTATTGCATCTAAATGACAAGGACACTAGTTTAAGAAAGATCAGTAGGTTCTTGTGAAGAAAAGACTTACTGTGCTTGCCTGATATACCAATCAACCTAATCACTTTGGGATATCAAAGTAAATTTGACCACAGTCCAGTAGACAGTGAGGGAGACCTTGCCTTTGTTGTGTACATTAGCCTCATGCCATTATCTCTTAAAAGCTTAATTATTTGCAAACAATTGATCAAGATGGGAATTTGAGAAAGGATATGCAAGGGCCGCTGGGAGACCTTGGAGGCATTAAGAGAGCAAACGAAATTACCTTTAGATCTTACAATAAGAATTAACGATTGAGAGGGGAGAGTGAGGCAGTGCAGTAGCTGCAAGGGTTCTGTCTCGAGTGTTTCCCATTTGATCTGCATTAACACCTCAGGAATGAGTGAAAGCCATAAAACAGTGATTATGTATGGGCAAAGCTGACCCTCCCTTCCAGCATTAAACCTGCACACATGTATCAGGCTGGCTTCGCTGGGGAGAGAAAGGATGCTGGACTGAAAGGAAAAGTCAATGGCTTGTGGGCTATGGAACCCAAGCTACAGAGAAGAACTCACAAAATGACCATCATTACTTCAATAATCAACACCATGACTTTTAAACTGTTTGCCACTCTTTCTGTGTTTCTGGATCTACAGTGTGACTTTTAATACTGGCCCAGTAAAGACTGCCTTGTAACCTCATCAAAGCATAAAATGATCCCTTGAGTATGTATCCTGCATAATGGAAATAGTTAAAGACTGTCTGAAAAAAATCTAAAAATAGCTTATGTAAAAGGTAAGTCTGAACTGTCTTTTTACCTGCCACAAAGAATAGAAGGTGACAGAAAGAAAAGGCAACCCTCTAACGAAAATTATCTCAGCACAATTCCGCTTTTATTTATTGTGGTTGGCATGAGAGAAGAGGTACTGATGTTGGTTATTCGGTATTTATAATACCATGGATGAAAATTTATTTACTTTTTCCAATGATCATCATTGGGAAAAGAGAGAAACTCTACAGTATACACAGACAGAACAAGTTTAGCCTTATATCTTAATATATCCTTGACCAAATGGACTCCTTTCATCAAAATGTCCACCTCTGGCTGCAAATGTGGATGCCAAGACAGTAATGAACTTTATCTTATCTACCCTGGTAACCAAGTTTCAATAACGTCCCCTCCCTCACTGCCTTGCCCACTCTAACAGCACATTGTAATAGCAGCAGAAAATTTGAAAATAATCCTGTACAGAGCTTGCTGGTGAGATAATGGAAGGCTATGCTGCCCCGTCTCAAACCTCAGATTAGTAATTTCTTGTGACACAGAAGTGCCTCAATAGCAAAACTGCAAAACAGCTATAACAAAGCAATAGAGGTGGAAGCAATTTTCAAGCAAAATGTTACATGCTATACTTTAAAAGGTATGGGAATAGGTACTGGCAGAGCAGATCTAACAGGAGGAATTATGGCAACTGTCCAATATAAGCCTTATCAAGGCAATGTTCTGTTGCTTGGCTGAATATGTTGGAAGAACAATTTCAGAACTTCTTTTATCCTTTTTCCCTCAGCCCTATGCCTCCTCCACAGCTAAGTTTAATGCATTAATATAAGTTGACCTTGAGCTAAACTCTGGTATGTGATGGAGAGATACTCCCTTTAAAGAAAAGGGGGGAAAAAAAAGACTACCATATTGCTTTTAACCCTTTGGTCTCTGGGCTCTTTTAAAACTTAGGAGTTTTTGTCACTAATGGAATACTGTGGGTCTGTATTAAAACAACCAGCTATATATTTGAGTTCTAAGAAGATAAGCAGAAATCTGCTAACTAAATATATTTATGTTTGTTTAACCTATTTTTTCACTTATAAAAACTTTTCTCATTTTAAGTAAACTTACAGGCATTTTCCCCTTACGCATTAACTATGAATACCTTAAGCTGTGACAATTACACTGATGTAGGATACTTTTTTCCTTTAAAAAAAACTCCATAATGCTTCCCTATTGTCTTTCAGCTTTATGAATTAGTTTTACTGTTTCAGTGAATGCTTTTTTGTCTTCTGACTGCACATTATCAAAGAGACACTTTGTGCCTCGCATTTGCATTACAAAAGCAGTGCACGGTGCAGTTGAAGAACATAGCCTGAATGCATAGTAGTTGAATCCTGCATCCTCACACATGCTGGAATCAAAAGAAGAACGAAAGGCAGAGGTGGCAGTGCTGGCTAAGAAGCCAAATGCAACATCATCAGTGAAGTCACAGAATTTCGCCCTGTTTCCCTAATCCCCACCAGCAACCCCAAATTGTTTAGCAGCTCAAAGCAAATGTGCTCTGATTATTATTTAGCACTGGCTTTTTCTGAAAGCTAGTGGAGCCCTTGTGTAGACTACCTTTCTGATTTCTTGTACATCCAGCAGCATTTTAAGAAGTTGCCAGAGGAGGTGTGTAAGTAGGAAAGGCATGTAGGAATCTATAAATTTGTTCTTACAGCATGAAAATGTCAGAGGTGTGGAAGGAAAAGTGGAACACTGGGTAATATTTCATCACAATCTTTGTTTTTTGTTCTAATGAGGCCATTTTTTGTAATACACAGCAGGAAAAACATTGTTTCATAGCTACTTTGTAAGAGGCCAATACTAAAAGGTCCTGCCTACTTCACTTATCTGATCTTTTAATTTCTTCTAAATATCAATTAAACATAAAATAAAAACACTTAAGGTACTCATATTAAATGATTTCATACTCCTTTGCATTTGTGATTTTTTCAATAGTTGCTTATAAGTCTATAGTAATCACAATGTTTTCAATCTAATTTCATTAGCTAGTTATATATTATAGAAATATTTTAAGCGTATGCATAAAAAACATAAAATGTAAGACTCTAAATTAGTATTTACTTATGTCTTCTCCCTAAAAGTATTAAAATTCATGAAGGGTGATAACATTATTTGGAACATTTATGATTATTAATTAACTCCCTGAACATTGATTCTTTCAGTAGAAGACCATAGTTACAAAAGGAAACACAAAAATTACCACTAAAAAAATTAAAAATAAAAAACCAGGATATGAAATGCATAGGGGTGAGAGTGCGATAAGGAAGAAAACTCAATCCTTCATTTTTAGGTGTCCTTTGAACTCTTACTATTTGTCACTACCACAAACGTGTCATATGCATTATCTTGTGCACTTTTGATAACTCCCAGGAGCAGGAGCTGTGCTTAGCTTCTCTTTACAGATGGAGAAGCCGAGGCTTGGCTAGATCAGAAAACACCCATGAGCTTACAGCTACTTAGGCTTGGGACCAGGTCTGTTCTGAGTTTCCCCTACTTAGCCACACTCCCTTTGATGTTTTTTTTCCCATTTCTCTATACCCTTTTTTAACCAAAAATATATGATAAGGCAGTCTGAAGAAAGTTAATAACTGTGGTTTATAGTGAGGAAAGAGTTTACATTTCCCTACCAACCCCAAGGGTTGGGATTTAGCTCAGTTGGTAGAGCGCCACTCTGCATTCTCTGAGGTCCTGAGTTCTATACCTAGCACTGCAAAAATGGGAGAAAGACATGGCAATCTACTCCCAAGGCAATCCTGAAACAATCATTCACTGAAAACCCTACAAAGGGTTGCTATAAGTCAGACACAACTGGACGGCACCTAACAACAACAACAACCACCAAGCCAATATCCTCTGCTTCCATTCTGGATACAAGCTCAAGGAGGGGATGAGGGTATAGGATGAGAATTCACCATAATTTGCCCTGCATTCTCCCTTGAGCATCCGATCGAATGACTCTATTAACAACAGCTTAGCATTATTAGTAAAAGGGGTAGAAGGAGTAATCGCAACATGTATTAGGATGTGAAGATGTCCCAAATGCTTCATATGTATAATTGCAGAGAGAGGTACAATTATTATATTCATTTTATAGATGAGGAAACTTGTGTACTAAAAGGACAAATAATATTCTCAAGTTTAGATAGTTGGTAAGTTGTTGTTTGTTGTCATTAGGTGCCATTGAGTTGGTTCCAACTCATAACCCTATGTACAACAAAATGAAACACTCCCTGACACTGTGCCATGGGCATTATTGTCAGTGCTTCTATGCTATTCATAGGGCTTTCAGTGGTGGAGTAGTAGAACTTAAGTCTGAAAATTGGTAGTAAATCCAAGTTGGGAAAATTCACATCCAAACATTTTATCTTTTATATGTTGATGGAGCAATCTCACTCATTCCTGACGAGTTAGTCATGAATATATGATTACCATTTATTATACAAAGAAATGATTATTTTAATGTGTGTATGTATCTTTTGTCTCTACAACTCAGTTCTGTTAATGGAAGCAACAGTTGATCTTGCTCTAGGACAGAAAACTCAGCGGAAACGACTATGTCCATTGTTTTATTAGTGCATCATTTTATTAGTTATATACAAGAACACTCTTAAGAATCATAGAATCAAATGCCAGCTATTCCACCCAACCACACTCCAATATGTCTTAAATTGTCTGCTCTGAAATAAATTGGTATGTGTGTTTTTTCAATTACTTCCATTCTTTACATGATTCTTAATCAAATATGAGTTAAATTACATTCAAAACCATTTCATTTTAGTAGGCTACTAACAAAAACACACAAATGCTATTCCCATTCATGATGCAACTAGCACAGTTCTGTACCAGTAAATATCTGTTGTATGAATGAATGTTATTGAAGTTACATATACCCAAAATTCTTCAACTAACATTTGTAAGTACATTACTTCAGATAAGTCAGAAAACTAGAAGCCCTGTTTCAACATTTATCATTTTCACTCAGTTCTTACAACCTCCAAAATAGCACAAGTTTTGCTCACTTTAACTGACATTTATATAGTGTTTACTCTGTGGAGGGACTGTACTCGGTGTGCTAGGGATTCATTAATTTAACTCTTACATTCCATGAGATAAGTATTCTTACCCTTATTTTACAGAAGAAACTGAGGAACAGAATCTAATTTACTTGCAAGCAGGATGCCTGTCTGATTTCAGAAGCTAAGCATGGTCAGTCCTGTTTAGTCTTTGGATGGAGACTGCCTGGGACAGCAGATGCTGTAGGCTTGGGAGAAGGACTTGGCAGCCCACTCCCAAAAAAAACAATCAGCCATTGAAAACCCCATGAATAACAAGGAAGTACTGATAATAGTGCCAGGCACAGTGTCTGAGCGTGTTTTCTTCTGCTGTATATGAGTCACTATGAATTGGACCCAACTCGACAGCACCTAACAACAACAGCATCAGAGCTGCAATTTGCCCTTGAGAAGTCAGTTCTGCAATCCATGCTCTTAATTACCATGTTATTTTTCTTTTCTTTTGTAGCATCAATGTATAATCCCCTCCCCCAATTTCTCCCATACCTAATCTAGGTTTTTGTTGGGTTTCTTGGTTTCAAAAGTTCCCTTCCCATTCTCCAACTCGAATATGATAAAATCCAAGTTTTCTATCTTAGCAATACCCAGCGCAGTACCCACCACACTGAGAAAAGGATGGAGGAGGCACTCACCATTGAGGCTCTTCCCTAAGAATTCCACTTTAAAAAACACAGCAAAACAACACCATATCATGGTAGACTATTTTTCCAGAAAGAAAGTCTTGACTGCTTTATACAACAAACTCCAATAAACTAATAATCTTTCTCAAACTACATTCAGTTCTCTCTGCTATTTCAGAGAGCAGGCCTGCTAAAAGGGGACTCCTATCACCAACCTGATGAACACTTTTCCACTTTAAAAATCAAAAGGAAAGGGTTTAGAAACCTTTAAGGGAAAAGACAAGGAAGATGAAATACTACCAGACATTCTGGAATGAGTCTATTGACAGTCATCATTATTATCTTTACAGATGCTCTGTCTGGCATGAAATATTCAGGAAAAAATTCTCATATAAAGAATAAAGTATCCCTATGTTAGAAGCAAAACAGTACATTTGGCGAGGCAATTTTTTTTTTTTTTGAAAGAGAAAGACAGAGATAAGGAAAGAGTGATGGACTGGTGCTGCTCCCAATATGACTCAAGACCCCTGGAACTGGTGCTCATTCTCTAGTGCTAATTTCCCCACTTAAATTACAGTGATGGTGTAGCCTCATCTCATTAGAGATCATTGTCCCCAGTAGACAGTTGTGTTTATGGGGGACTCTGGCTGTTCCACACCTGCTGATCAGGTTGCTATGTGATCAAGGCTGCATACAAACAGCAGACTCGAGCTTGCTGGACTGCAACTGATGAGCTCGGGCTAATTCAGGGGTGATTATGTAGTTTACTGGACCACTAAACCTCTTTAAGCTTGTAATTACTGCCTATTTGAGTAAAGAACATTCAAAAGCAATTCACTGCATCATGCCTGCCACAGCTGGAAGCAGGCTGCCAGCAGTCTGTGGGGACATTAAAATCTACAGGGACGGGGATTGAAGCCCAGCTAGCAGACACTCTCAAGCAGCACTCACAGCCAAGTATGTGCACATTCCCGCTCACCTCTCCTGACCAAGCTTACCATTAAAGGTGCAATGAAAACTATAGAACAGCCATAAAGATGACAAATAATGGAATGTAACGGTACAAACTACATTTTAATGATTTCTTCTTCTTTGTAAAGCTAAAATTCAATGTCTTTTCACAATGCCAGGGAGAAAGAGAAAGAGAAAAAGAGAGAGAGCACAATTTAAATAGGATACAATACTGAGATTTACTGTGTACTTGCTAAAAGTTCCATCCAAAAGATACTCACTTGAAAACAAAATGCCCACCTTTTATGCATTATAAAAGAACTGGAATGTATAGTTGTCTTGCATATTTTCCACCCACTTAGTTGTCGTGTTTACCACCTTTTCTGGGAAAAACATTGTTTAGCTAGCTGATTGACATTTTCTAAAATCACACGGGTAGATTTTTGCAGTTAATGAATTAAAATGTCTCTCAGATACCTGAGTGAAATTTACTTTCAAGAGCCAGGAAAGATTTAAGAGGAAAATATCAGTATTTATCAAGATTCTCATTTTCTTTTGCTGTCACCTTAACAACTGCAGTTCTTTTGTGTAACAAAAGTGTAAAACATGCTTTGCATTGCTACGGGTATAATTATTACTTGTCTCTAAGTAACAAAAAAAGACTGGAACTTAATGAAGGGGGATTAAGTTAATTTCTTTTTTAGCTAACAGCTTCCTGTCTCTTAAAATGCAGACCTTGGTGAACATAATGTTCTGGGGGGAAAATTAAGCTTTTTATTTCACTAAAATCTCCATTTTGGAATATTGATATTAAAATATTAAGATGATGTTTGTTCTTTAAAAGTATGTAAATTTGGAATTAAATAGAGCCACAGAAATCCTCTCTGACTACTGCATCCAAAGTCCACAGATCCAAGGGGTTTAGGAGTTATCTAGACATCACTGCCATTAATATTCATTAGATGGGTCTGCTTGCATTTTTATAAGCTGTGAGAGAGGCAAAAGAAACAATCAGAATTCTTTAACACACAGGCATTATCAATTCAATATATGCCAAATAGCAGAGCACCCAGATCCGAAGTTAAGATTCAAATGCAATTTACCTTTACTAAGCTAATTTTCATGAAAACTCTTTTCCCTTTACCCATTGCAGTCTAAGCTATTTAATTATCTCTATTCCCTGTAACATACTCTTCAATTTTTAATTTAAGAGATTATTCAGCACTATATTTTATCCTGGCTAACAGCAAAACCCTTATCTTGAAATCAAACTAAAGAGAATTTCTCCTTAAGAAAAAAAGAAGAAAAAAATCCTAAAATCTTTAAATTGTTTAATAATATTACCTTTATCCTTATGAACCTTCTTAAGCAAACCCTTTCTAACTCCCTAAAGCACTTATTAATGTGAACTCACTGTCTCCTGAGTAGATTACAGAAGAGAGAAGAATCTTCATAAAATTTAGGCAAATCCCTAGTATTTGTTTCCCAAATTGTGCTTTTGCAGTTGACTCAGCCTAAATGGATGGGAAAATGCGAGCACAGATGTGGCCTTACTTCTGTGAGACTCTCACAGATTGTTCATGGAACTTCTTAGGTGAGTGGGAAAAGAACTGGACCAGTCACTGGCAAGCTTATCAGAGATGGTTGGTAAAAGTAAAGATATTCAATCAAAGTTGACTTAAAGGCCACCACCGCCACCACCACCACCGCCACTGCTGCTGCTGCTGCTGCTGCTGCTGCTGCTGCTGCTTCTCCTGCTTCTCCTGCTTCTCCTGCTTCTCCTGCTTCTCCTTCTTCTTCTCCTCTTCCTCCTCCTCCTCCTCCTCCTCCTCCTCCTCCTTCTCCTTCTTCTTCTTCTTCTTCTTCTTCTTCTGTTGGCTTTGAATTTGGGTGATCCTTTAATTTACATTTACTTTATACTTTCAAAAAGATTTTACTATACTCTACGAAGCTGGAGCCTCACAATTACCTGATGAGGTTGGAAGGACCTGTAATATTGTCCCCATGCTATAGGAGCAAACTCAAAACTCAGAGTAGACACATGGCAGATCATGTCATATGTCGCCCAGAAGCTGTTGTTCTTAGGCCTGGAGCCCAAGCCTCCTATGCATTCCAGCTCTCTTTACACTCTACTGAAGCTCAAAGTTTATCTTGTTAATGATAAAGTAAAAAGCTGTAGCCACATCTGTCAGAAATCTACCTTGAAGTAATGGACCCAGCCTCTGTTTGAACATTGTAAACATGCATTGCCCTATGCCCAGGACAAAACAAAGAACCAAAACTAGAACCAGATAAAGCAGAACACCTTTTAAATGGGCTACCATCATTTCTAACAAGACATGCACAAGTAATCTAACTGGTAATGCCCAAAAGTCTTACCTACTGGCATTTACCCTTTCTAAAACAGACCTTGGGTAAGAACTATCTTTACCAAATAACTGGTTAGTTTGTTCCTCTTTGAAACAACTGGATAAAGTCTTGCTTTATTTAATGTGGGTTTGCTTTTTGTGTGTGCCATTCATTAGTGACATGAGTTGCTAATTACATACACAAGGGGCCTGATTTTTCCCCTTCCTCAGTCACTTGCTGAGAGAATGTAGGCCAGTGTGCAGAGTCATCAGCCTGTTTAGGCCAGGAGATAGTCATTAAGTCCATTTATGCTTCAGTGATGTGGTTACACATTTACAAATGCCAAATCTCAAGGACAACATTTTAAGAGAAATTGGCTTCAAGAGGTGCAATTAAGTGCACCAAATCAGTTAAGTAACTGAGGTCTTCAGAACCCATATGAACTGGATGACCTTAACCAAAGCATCTCAGTTCTTCAAGCCTCATTTCCTCAACAGTAAAGTGAGGAGGACAAAACTGGTGGCCATCAAATGAGACAACAGATGTCAAGATTGTGGAGCATCGTTCCTGGCATGTATTCAGTGCTTAGTAAACGGAAGACAAATCAGAGATGATTCCTAAGAGTGGACTAATGTATGTAAAAGTACATAAAAATAGATTTCATTCTCAACTTGCTAGGAAGGGATTTGACTAAGTCATAATGGTTAAAAAACATTTTTTTCTTGTGGTAAAAAAAATGTTTTCTTGTGTAAAATTAGGTTTTAATATTATCTTGTAACTCTCTTTATCTAGACAAACTCACTTCTGGGATATCTAGATTGGGCTTCATACGCATGCTACGAGTATAGGAATACAAAGCCCCATACACAAAAGGGCCCACATTTGTTTTCATGGGCTACTGGCACCATCTTGAAATAATTTTATAAGAAGCTCTGCACAAATTATATGAAGACTTGGACACATTCTCCACAAATGATGTCACCTGTCCTTCTGAAAGGAAAGGAGGTTCTGTTTACTCTCAGATGTTTAATACTCTCTTCTGCCTCCTCTTGAGATTATTTGGGTTTCACAAGGGTAAATAAATAATTACTATGTTCTTACAAAAGGAATGTAAAAGAGAAAACACTGAAAATGTAGGAGGTGAGACCAAAAGGGTAGATATGCTCAGGCCTCAGATAGATGAGTCTGGACACCTAAGTGACCTTTCAGTGGGCTTCAGGGGTCACATATTCCTGTATGTCCATAACCCTCAGGCATTTACCAGGGCACTATGAAAATATTCCATATTGTAAAGTCTGTGGGGGAAAAGGAATCATTAATCTGGCTCCTTCAAGGTGGGAGGCCCACTCTGGCTCACTAGACTTTGGGATGTTGAGAGCCTTTGTCTTTTGGTGGCTGGAAGTCAGAAGTGGCAGTTCGCCCACCTTCTTTGGCAGGAGATGAGCACCACATTTGGCAGAAAAGTGTGCTCTCGAGAAAAGGGAGCAGAGAATCTTTTGGCCTGGGCTCCAACAAGGATAGATCAAGAGTGAGAACTCACCATTGCATGCCAACCAAATGCCACTGTAATTAAAGACAAACCTTTGGAAATAAAGTATTTGAAAAATATTTAATTCCAGCACATTCACAATATAAGTTCATCAATAGTTACAATTAATACATTTGGCCACAGGAATTTGGGGGAGGGATGCTGTCATTTTTTAATTTTAGCCCCCTTTAACAGAACCTTACCTTTTGTTAAATGAGATCCAGCTCAACATATAAGTAAACAAGCTAAACAGAAAAATATATGTAATGTCATAAGGTTTCAGAAACCTCCAGCACATTTAGAATCTGTTCTTCACATTAAACCTCCTAAAATGGCAGCACCTACTTTTAAAAATGCAAAATTCTATCATTTTGATGATGCCAAATGATGAACTCAACTATTACATGCATATATTTTGTTTAATGGCTTCATTTATTTTAATAACAAAGAGAAACTAGATTTTACAGATGAAAGCTTTTTTTTTCCCCCATGGCTCCAGTGCAATTGGGATTTAAAAAATCTGTGATGTTAACCAATATGTGATAATGGATGCTCTCAGGGGCCCTATTTTAGTACATTTCATGCAGTGGAAACCTATACTGAGTAACTACCACCAGAATATTTACCCCTATTTTAAGGAGGTACAATTGGGGTGAATGTCAGAGGGCCCCATGATTGTTCCATGTTTCTTTTCTCTGCAGGGATACATGCTCAGTAAAGTGGTAGCTGTGGAAATAGGGAGCAACAGGATTAATGCACTAAAGATTTATTATAAATGAGGTAGAAAAGTGCTGTTCATGTGATTCAGGGATAAGAAAATAATTGCAAAGGCTTATTTTTCCTTTCTCTGTTCAGAAATCTGCCTACAGGGTTTAATATTTTGTTGAGAATCAAAAAAATAAATCACAGAGAGTAACTTCAGTTTAATTCTTGTTTGATTTCGTCATTATGCTGCCTTTCTATGGTGAATCAGGAAACCAGAAACTCAGCAAAGTGAATTCCTATCGCAACAAAATACATACCACCTCAGAACCTTCCTTTCAGCAACTATGACTTCCCCATTTATTCAGAATGTAGAGCTAGTTGCAGAAAAAGAAAAGAATACGTAAAAAGGATATTTGGTCCACTGAAAATTCTGGTGAGATGATACAAACCCAAAGTCTGCAGTGGCATTTTCCTTTTTGTTTGTCTTTACCAAGCGCCAACCTACCAAACTCTAGAACAGGACAGACATACTGTGCCAGCCACTCACAGGATGTCTAGTGATTCTGCAGACACTATCCTGGCCCAAGATGGCAGCTCATGATTAATGGCCGCGTCATCCTGAGCCCTGCTGCAGCCAGGCCTGAGGTCTGATACTGACACAAGGGCCTCCATCCGCAGCCAATCAGCAGATGTAAGCACATAAGCCCTGTCAGGTTGACATATCATTCCTTTGACAATGTCAGCGAGTATTAATGTTCAATTATCTGTCCTAGAAATGACCCTCGCCTTTATGCATTCATGTAACTGTGAGCATGGCACTCTAGTGATCTCAAAGACAAGGGCAGAAATGCCCATAGTAAACCAGCTACGGGGAGTTGGCTTTCTAACATGTAATGACATGGCCTTCCAGGACTAAACAGCAAGCCAATTTTTAATTCTTTCTCTAATACACATTTGAAGAATAACTGAGCCATTTATTTATCTATTTACTTAGCAGTTTTCCTTTAGGCACCTTTGTGTGTGGGTAGTCCTACCTATTTAAACAGAGATATTTCAAATGAGTCATCCCATGTCTTGATGACCACATTAGGCCAATTATTCTTCATGTATGACAATGAATTGTTCATTATGTGTGGGGTGCCTTTTCATTTCAGGAAGCCAGGAGTACGTCATTTACCATCAAACCAAAATGGCAATAGTAGACTCTTCTGGAGTAGTGTCAAGATCAATTCAACTTTATCTTGTGAAACTAAAGGGATCTGTCCACATCAGGCACCCTGCTTCTCATTGCTGAAAATGAAGCTTCAGGCACGGGGATGATTGCAGAAGCATATCTGAGACTATTAGGCCTATTAACCTGTATGGCTGTTCAAATACTTTTAAATGTGTGGATTTGTTCTAATTAAATTTGAAATTCCCCTTTTCTCTTGGATATCATGACAAGAAAAAATTTTATCTTGGCAGACAGCTGCATTTGCATGGTTTTCACTGAACTCACATTCAAAGGTTATCAATAACAAGTTTGCAAACTTCTCGTGCAATTGGCATGAGGAGATAATGTACAATAATTGCATGATAGCTTCCTACAAAACTGAGATAAAATCTCCAGTTCACTGGCCTACATACAATAATACAAACATAATTGGCTGATATTGGGGCTTAATGAATTTTCCCCATGGCACTAATTTTTAAGGAATAAAAAAATGCACTGTTTCTCCCACAAAAAGTCAGTGAGAATTCATTATTTCACCTTAATTTTAACATGCAAAAAAGATCATGAAATGTGCTTGTTAGAAGTCTCGCCAGTCTTGGTCACAGTGTGGCATCTAGCACTATTTCTATATGTATTACCAACTGCTCTGGGAAAGTCCTTTTATCTTTTTTCTTTTCCTTTTTCCCCCTTTTGCTCTACCTCCTGCATTCCCAACAACCTTTTCTCATGTCTCCCATTATTCTCCAGCTCCCAGGCCTACTTTTTGGTCATTAGCCTTTGACTTTGCTTTAGTTTGCTAAAAAAAGATCCAGGAGTGGAACAGTGCCCTTCTCCGTTCCTAAATCTCTCCACCATCTTCCGCTCCTGGCTCACACTTAATGCTAGATTCTCGATCTGAGATGCCATCTCATCACTACACCATCCCTTACCACCACCTTGCCCTTGATCCTTGCTCTATTAATCAGTCCCTGTCTATTTTTATCTCCAAAGATTCCTTCTCTGTTAAATAATTACTGTACATTAACGAGTTGCATTGAACGTAGTAGCGATCCCACGAAAGGTAGCTAAATTCAATTCCATGTGTAAACATTTTTCAAATCTTCCTTCTTCTAAATATTAGAAATAGAAAAGTAGGGCCTGAAGTGGTTGCATATGCCTATAATCCTAGCATTTGGAGGCTGAGGCAGGAGGATCAAAAGTTTGAGGCCAACCTGGGCTGCATATCTAGACTGTACCTCAAAACACACACACACACACACACACACACACACACACACACACACACACACACACACACTCCAAATCCAGAAAAGTAAAACCTTCCCTTCTTACCATTGCAAGTGGTTCTAGCCCAAACTGTATCCAAACTTCAACTGTATTTTACTTCCTCAAGCAATTGCAAAAGACTGCCTCTGCTGCAGTATCATACTTTCCTCTCATAATACATAATTCCTCCTCCAAAAGTCTAAAAAAAAATCTCCTTGAAACATCACTGTTGACAGTCTACTCCCTATATCAGGATCTTTCCCAACACTTCTACTTTACAAATCTCTCAGAGTTTGTTCACTTCTGTTTTGAAACTTACTCATTTGGTCAAGAAATATTATCAAGTATACTTGTATGATTCTGAAGATATAGAGATGAAAGATTAGCTCTTGATCTCTAGGTAGAAAAGCAGCTCATAAGATGAGAACTCTGGCAGAATCTCATCAAGGTGCTGAGGATTTGGTGCTAGGGGCCATTACCTCTGTCCTGGGGAGGAATAGAAACATCTTCCCCAAGCAGTGACAGTGGAGATAAGCTGTGAAGGATGTGGAGGAAAGTATCAAGTGGAGAAGGGGTCATGGAGGTGACACACCTCAGATAAGAGACACAGCACATAGAGTACAAGACTCCGAAGCACCTGGGAGGAAACACAAGCCTCAGGCTCGGGTGTGGAGAGTGTGTGTGCAAAGGGCAAGAAAGGACCCTGGGCTCTCAGTGGGCCTCAAAGGTGCTCAACAGCAGGCCAAGAATGCTCGGCTTTTATCGGAAGGACAATAGAGAGATCATGGATTTTAAGAACAGGGAGGTTTTCTCAAGTTTTGGTTCAGAAAAAAACCTGCAGTGGCAAAGTGAAGGATCAATGTTTGAGGCAGGGAAACTGAGGCGGGACTGAGAAAGCAGACTTAGATGTCTGGCCTATGGTGATGGTGACAGCAATGAGACTAACAGAGAAGAGAGAAGGAGAAGCATTTAGGAGGAAGGACTGAGGGCCCCCTGGGAGTGAGTACTGACCCATGAAGTCAGAGGAGAGGGAGACTCTAGGATGATCCTGTTTTTCTGGCCCGTGGTGGTAACACGAACTGATGTGAGGAGGGACAGCCACTTTGGAGCCCTGGTGTATTCAATTTGGCAAATGGATTCTTCAGCTCTCTTGCCATTGCACTTTCCTTTTCTTAGGCTATTAAAGGATTGGATCTGGAAGGGACCCCAGAAATCAGTTCACCCCACTTCTACCTTTGACAGAAGACCCCCCTGTCTGCTCCTCCATCTCCAGTTTTCCACTCCAAAGGGGGTTTCAGGAGAGGGTATCACCCAAATTCTGCCCCTGACCTCCCCCTTTTCTTCCTCAGCACTCTAGATCCATGACTCCCTATGCATCTCTAATTTCTGTGGAGGTCATCAAATGAAAGTTTGTGTCTATGAGATGCCAGATTTACCGCCAACCTATCACCCCTGCACCAATTTCTGTATACTTGCAGAAGCCCAGCCTTCTTAACTGGACAGCTGTTGCTCTCTCCTTAACTGTTCACACCTCAGATCTTTGTACAAACCACACCAGTAATTAGATCCATTCCCATTCAAAGATCATAGGAAGCTCCCAATGTGCACAGTTCCTTGCACATAGTGGGCTCTGACTTTGCATCAAAATTTGAGCATCAGAATTTGCATGCAAAAAAACTTTAATGGCCCCATTCATATTGTAATCCCATAGCCTTAAAATTTAGCCATAATTTATGGTGGGGACCTATCCCAAGAGGGTTTCAAAGTTGCTTTTACTTCCTGAATGGTGGGATTAGGTTGCCACATCATAGGGTATTAGAAGCATAAAGTATTCTTAGATAAGGGTTCATCCTTCATCCTACCGCTAGCATACTCCTTCAACACACACACACACACACACACACACACACACACACAAATACAAACTTTCTCTTAATGTAATGCAGATATCAGAGCCACATAGACATCAAGGACCAGTCCAGGATTTATCCAGGAGCTCCACAGCTTTGGTTGAACACAAAACTTTAGTGATCACTCTTTAATAACTGTGGCAAAGCCAGGTCCCCAGTGAGGTCACATGGCCTTCTGACTCTGTTATCATCAGTCAATTGTATATGCAAGGCAATTTTAAGAATAATAACAAGCCATAGTTTTAAATGTCAGGATATGGAAGTGGAGAGCTCCAGAAGGTTGAAAGTTATGCCCCTGAATTTTCTTTCAGCCCCTATTCCATTGTACTTTAAGATCTCTTTTAGAACTTTAATCTTTTCTTTCTCACTTCCTTCATCTGTAAAACGGGGCTACAATTGCTCATTGTAGGATCATACGCAAATCAGCTATTTAATGATCATTTATTTTAGGCAGTACTTATGGATTGAACCCAGGACCTCACACATACTTTGCAAGTGCTTTGCAGCTGAATTGTATCCCCAGCCCATTTTTGTGTTTTATTTTGAGTCAAGGTCTCGCTAAGTTACACAGGCTGACTTTGGCCTAGAACTTACCATCCTTCTACTTCTTCCTTCTGAGTTGCTTGGATTACATGCATCCACCACTGAGCCTGAACTATTTAGTGATAATTAATAACCTTTCTGGGGCTGGGATTTCACTCAGTTGGTAGAGTGCTGCTCTGTAGTCTCTAAGGTCCTGGATTTGATTCCCAGCACTTCAAAAATGGGAGAAGGATGTGGCAATCTGCTCCCAAGGCAATCTTAAAACAATCAGCCATTGAAAACTCTAAGAGGGTTGCTATGACCCTCGAGATCGATGGCACAAAACAATAACAACAATAACCTTTCTAGATCAAATGAGATGCTTGCTTACAGCCTGATTTTTAGAAATACAAATATGTTATTGCATGCATGTAGAGCTCACCCTTTTATCCTTAGAAATTCACCCTAGCATTCACTCAGCCTCTTTGGAACACTCAAGTGATGAATATTGCTGAGTGATTGTGGTTTCTGGCCCAATATGAATATCTTCAAGGGAGTAAGTCCTGGGCACCTGTTGCTTGGTAATGGTATGGGCCTGAGACTCACAGGGCTTGATGAGGGAAAACAAATGAATTGATTGTACTAGATCTCTTCCACATTACTTCTGATACACATAAAATCATAAATGCCAAGTGTGCCTCAATCTTATCAAGAGGGGCAAGAGGGGATAGTAAAACACACACACACACACACACACACACACTGATTAAATTGATGCTTTTATTTTTATTTTCTATGAGCAAATTAAAATGCTTGGTTTGCCATCACAATTCCTTATGAAAATCTGGTCTTCACTAACCCCATGAATTATAAATGCCTGTATCAAAACAAAGAATAATCTGCAATGCCATCAAATGTGTGCCTTTCTCCCTAATTTTGATTTCTAGGTCCCATAGCTGCCCTGAGAGGAAGCATCCAGAGGCACACACATACTGTATTTCAAATGGAGATTTTATGTAAGCTTATTTTTATAGTGATTCCAAGAGGAGCTGCTCTGCTTTCTATCTATGCAAACTGGAAATAAAGTAGGCACCCTGCCAGCTCCCTGACAGCAGGCCAGGCCCAGGCTGCCATGGGTGACTCGTACAATGACATCTAAGGGGTCCAGAAAAGAACCCTGACTAATGGCTTTTTGATTCCTTATGACCTTTGATCCTCAATGACTTAGACCAAAATAAACGACCTAATTCAAGAAACTACATCCAGCATGTGAACTCTGAGTGAGAGAATTTACCTGCTAAGTAGTGATTAGTGGATATGCTTTAGTTATCATAATTCCTTAGCCAAACTGGAGGGAATATGCTTTTTAGATGTTCATTTTTGGAAACAAATGTCTTTTCCAGGTTGCTGCAAAATTTGAGAATGACAGTGGGGATGGCAGGTAAAGTTCACAAGGCAGTGGAGACACAAAAGGATTTCCTAGAGCACACATAGCTCATGAGAAGTACTAGGCACATGCTCATTTCTCCCTCAAACATATGTGTTGTTTCTGATGCTATTACTCACTGACCGACAAAAGCTATCAGATTCCCAGGGCCAAAGTGGGCCTTTGGGGAGCTGCCATAACCACTGCACACACAACCCTCAGGTCATGATCATTTCTATCTCAGCATATTGTCACGAGAGCACTGAGGCTATATGGAATGAATGACACCCTCATCTGTATCATTCGACCTTCAGAACAACTCCTCCTGAACACCAAGTGCACTGTCAACAAGCCCATAAGAAATAGTCCATATAGCCTAATAGCCTTCCGAGAATTTGGTCTATAAGAAGCTTGCAGGGTATTTGAGAGACTCAATGAACACTCCTTGATATTCAAAAGGATGTTCTTACACCCTGAAAAAGAACTAAAGTTTGGCAAAGGAAAAACAAAATACTTGGTCTGATAGGATGAAAATAATGGATTAAGTTTTAAAATCAGAGAGAAAAAGTATCAAAATCAAAGATGGACAAAAACATTCATCTTTCCACTTAGAATCTGTCATCTTGCTTGCACTCCTTAGATTTTGGTTAGGCAAAGAATGGTCTGTGGACTAGGAGCAGCAGTAGAACTGAGACCTTCTTATAAATCCAGAACGTCAGATCCTGCCTCTCTAAATTAAAATCTACATTTTATAAAAGATCCCTAGATAAGTCAAGTGCATGCTAACAATGAAGGATCACCATTTTAAAAGAAGCCAAAGAATCTTTGATTCTGTCATAATTTCCATTTTCTGATTTTTTAGATGGTTAACTTTTAAGTTATTCTTTACATCTCCATTAAATCTCCAAATGTATACATCATTAGATTTCATGATATAAATTCAGAGAAATGTTACAAATATAAATGCTGTTATATGAAAATAAAAATCAAGAAAATATCTTCTAGTTAGAAACCAATCATTCTACTTCATTGTCGGGGTTTTAGCTCTAGCCTGGCTAAAGTTAGGGCCAAACCTTCAACATAATAACATGGCTGATGTCGGGAAAGAAGGACCTTGGGAGACCTTCAGATGGTTAGAGAAGGACAGGGAAGGTTTATTGGGGTGCTCCCCTGACGGAGCGCAAGGAGCAAGCAGCCCCTATAGAGCAAGGCTCTATCCCTTTAAGTGCTGGCTCTAGGCCTGCAGCATGGAATGCTGCAGGCTAAGTGCTGGTACAGCTCAGCCTTAAAGGCACAGCCACAGCCGCTGGTGTTCAGTTGAGGTCCGATGGTCTTGACTCCTGAGGCTCGCCTTCTTTACCCCCCTCCTTCCCAAGGATGGGAGGAGTTGGGAGGCTCTTCGTGGCTTGCTGGATGCCTTCTGCTCTTCTGGCCCCTGGGCTTGATCTCACGGGCTTGCTTGTAGGTCTTGCTGGAGTAGGGAGTGCTGGTCCAAGTGATGAGGTTCAGGAGATGGTCAGAGAGGTCAGGATCGATGGTGCTACAGGGATCATAGGGTGAAGATGGGGTCCAGGAGACCTGCTTTTATAGGATCCTGGAGGGGTCACATGGTGGGGTTCAGCCAATCAGGGCACACAGCTGGCAGGCAAACGGACATAACTGCCAAGTAGAGACAGTTACTGCCTGCAAGGTGGTGAGGGGAGCCAATCAAAATTAAGGTGGTTAAGGCTGGTCAAGCTGGCTGGGGGCCATCTTTGCTCACTCGATGGGAGGGGCTGTTTTGAGTGAGTGAGATGAGCCCTGGGGTCAACTAGGGGTCAGCCCCTCAGGCTGTTATGAGGGACCCTACCTGGGAAATATTATTTTAAAAATCCCCAACACTTCATCACTTCAACTCAGCAATGTTTCCAATGATTTGGTTTATCACAATATCACCTTTACATACTGATTTTCAATACCCAGAGACAGGCTGGACCATGCCTGCTCTATCATGAATAAAGAAGGAAGTTGAGTAATTATTGTGTAAGTTCAGACAACACAAGAAGGTAAGTAGGATACTTCAGGCCAGCCCAACTCTCTTTCTCTCCACCAAAAGATACTTTCTTCCCAAATTACTAGAGTAATAATATTAGCCTCCATCTTATTGTGGTTGTGAAAATCAGGTTTCATTTCTGATGCTCAAGTATGGGGTGGGGATGGGGGTTTGCTTTTCTTCTTGTCTATCTCCGGTTATCAACAATCCAATACCATATCAACATTTAATTTATTTCTTTTGAAGTTGATAATGAATTTTTCAAAACGTGAACAATGAGTGGGAAAATTAACACTCTGTGCTGTTACCAACAGGCCTTTCTTCTCATTCTCAGAAGTTAATACCTACCACTTAGAACATTAGAGTAGCCCTAAAATTCCACACACTTGGACAGTCAACTTATGTGCCATGTTACCATGTCAGTTCAAACATAAAAAGCAGCATTTGTAGCCCTGGAGATTAACTAAATTATAATGCCATATTGAAATGTTATTTCACAGATTTTTCCAAAGACTCTGAGCATCTATGCCTTAATTAAATTTAATTTGGTTTCCACATAGAATGTTATTGAGCATATTCACTTTGCCATACACATCAGCTCAAAATACATCATCCTTACCTTCCAACTATAGCCTATGAAGATGTTTCCATGTGGGAACATTCAAATCTGATTTATGGTGCTATTGTAACAACTAAGCAACTAATCTTCCAGTGTAAATGTAACACATAAGAACAACCTAACTGAAACATATAAATTCCACATATACTTAAAAATATTATTATGTGTAATTTAATATAGCAGAATGTTTCTAAGCCTACAACCTTGCATGCAGAAGCAGTTTTTCAAGCATTAATACTTAAATGGGTCATAGACACCACATCTGTCATTCTGTCCTGAAGTCTATGAGGCAAAACCAAGACTATGCTGGCCTATTGATTTTTCTAGCATTTGCTTTAATTTACTTAACCATTGAGAAATCCATCAGTACATAAAGGGCAACTGTCCATTACTGCCTCATTTGCAGACATTCCTTCCCCTCATTTTTGGTAAATATTTCCCTTAAATTGCTATGTGTTTACAGTGTAAAAACGAATTAGGAAAATGCTCACACCTGTTTCTGCTCAGTAACGGCTGCACTGAGGTATATGTAACGTGCTTAAAGATAGAATAAATATCTAGGCATTATTACATCTGTGTGCAAAGGGTGGTAAATTAGATCCTAATTACATTAACAGGGATTCTGCCTCCCAGCTTAAATTTTACATGAGCACTCTGCAAAAATCCAAAAGCTCTGCTGTGGTTTCTTTATGAGCTGGTGATTACAGCTACTTCCTATGCGGTCACTAAATATTCTGTTTACAAATAAATGAAGAAGATTTGAGCCAACTTGCCAAGGTAATAATCTATTTTTTGCTCCCCCTCCCTCGTCCTAACAAACCCTCGCCACATATGCATGGCAACAATCAGGAGCCCTGGCTTCATCTAATTACTCCATCACATAATTTCACAAATTGCCTTGTCACTGGGGAGCCAAGTGCAAAACACGCTCACAGTGGGATTTCAGGCAGCAGCTTTCATTTACTACTCATTCCTTGTTAAATTAAACACAAAAACACCAGTTGTGTGAAAGAAGTCAAAAAGAATGCTTGCAAATGAGCCAGACATGTATATCTCCTATTTACCATTTTGGCATATCCATGGTTGACAACATGCATCTCTAACAAGAGGATCCTCATGCCCGGCCCAGTCTTATTTCAATGGAGCTGCTACAGTCCACCTTTACCCAATGATTAAGAACAAATGGGCCTCTCCAGAAAGTAAACTTCATCATTTATCAGCAGGAAACATGAACACATAGAAAAGGAAGTGATATTTCCCACACTCTCTCTTTTTTACCCTTTCTGCTATATGAAATGCCTGCCCCTGATGCTCACAGAAGCACATGTATTTGTATCAGATGAATGATGCTAAGCCACCTGAAAGCATAAACAATGTGCCATATTTCTATTCTGGCTAAAAGAAGGAACCAAATTCCACTAATCTTTAAAAGTTCTCACACAAAAAGGTCATCAATCAAGTTCATGCAATATGAGGTATTTCCCTTTTAAGTATTAATGCTGTACATGTTTCTGAAACACATCAAGATAAATGCTCACCCATCGCAGTACGGATGTGGGTGGAAAAAAAAAAGTGTACAGCAGGTGACATTACTAGAGGGAGTGAACCTGAGGTTACACTCCTGGAAGCTGACATTTTTATATCAACAACTAAACACAGCCACTGGTAATTAAAGGTATTGCTTTGTAGCTCAGGAGCCAGCGGGGTCAGGTACCATTTTACATCACAAACCAGTCCTTTATGCATGTACATTTGCCAGCATTATCTGCACAGGGAGAAGGAGACATTAGCAGCAGCTGTCTCTCTGCTTTTACACTGAAAATTCTATTCATACAGACAGGTGGAGTAATTTAAAAGCCAGTGTGGTGCAATTTCGATGTGACTAATGTCACTGCCTACTAAAATGCCACCATTACCACTGTTTATGGAAACATTACTAAAATTACATTTTATTCATAAGAATTTTAGGATTCTGGTTATTACTAGCTTTAAAGCGATCAGACCTCAGTGTCATACCCCAGAGAGGCAGCTTAATTCTCCTGGGTTTAGCAGCCTTCTTTGCTAAGAAATGACAGTTAGATTGTAGGTTTAAGAGTAATCGGGGCTGTATAAGCAGTTTCTTCTATCTCCATAAAGCAAATTAAAGACATAGCTCTTTGGCATCCTGGCCACGTGATAGGCAAAAAAATCTTCAAGAAGCTAAATTCTGTGTTAGAAGGTTTAGTTAGGATTTGCATGAGGAAAGATTCTTCACCCCAAGTCACTATCAGACTTAACCAGTAATAGACATGGGTAGAGACTTCCATATTTCCACTAAGAAGGAAAGAAGTTAAACAATGTTTAAGTAGTGAAAATCTAATAACCTAGAAATTATGAAGATTGTCATAAACTATGAACAGCTATAGTTTTGTCTTTTTGTAGGGACAGATAAGTCTGGAAAAACAATCCAGAAAAGAAAGGACCATCTTCGACTCTTAGCTACCAGTAACTATCAGACAGCATTATGAAGTTTTAGCCAAACTCTCTGGCTCATATTATTAGGCAAAATATATACTAATTAGGTAACCATGGAATGAGATTATAATTATACCTTTGAACTCCCACAATGTGATTTGATTTGCCTTATGTTTGAGAGGCAACTTGGAAATTCAAGTCAGGAGATCCCAGTTCAAGCTCAGCCAGTTCTTAGCTTCTGACCTTGAGAAAAATCATCCTGCCTACTTCACAGGATTATCTGCAGAATCCAATGTATATAAAAATATTAAGCTACAAAGCACCACAGAGATACATAGTATAATTTTATTTAGCCTTTTGATCATTTTTTTCCTCAGCTGCTAAAAGAACAAAATGATCCAATGTCAAAATAACCAAGCAAAGTAACAGTTTGTAGGAAAGAGATGTTCTCATTTCTTTTTGAAATAAAGTATTTTTTGTGAAGTTCTGCCTCAATGACATTTGGAAGTTGGCTTTTCTTTCCATAATAAATAAGAATTATTTCTAAACATCCATAAAGTGCACCAGAAATGATCTTTATGATCTTCTTTAGGATGAAGTTCCATGTGAACAAACTACCGCTCCTGGCCTTTGGATATCTCAAGAACTTCATAGGATACACAATTCTCCGGCTCATGTGTGCCATAGGACAAAAGAGAGCCTCATGGATGCTAGGAACAAAACTTACAGGAAAGCAGATAAAAAACTAACCACAGAATATGAAAAGCAAAGACCTACAAAGTATAAATTCATATATATTGTCTCTATATTTATTTTCCTAGAGAAAGAACACCTCAGTGTAGAACACTCAGATTCAAGTTCTCTACTTCTGAATATTCCAAATAATATAAAACAAAGTCAACTAGACCTCATTTTACTATCAACTAATTGAGGACGCTAACGATAAGTTATTTAAGGTCTAACATGTCTTTAGATAGAGCACTATGTTTTATATTGGGAGCCATGTTCTTTCAGCTATTACTTGTGGAGTGAAGACATTTTGCAATGTCCAGAGAAAGCAAGGTCTGTACAATGTTAACAAATTGCATTGCATAACGCTTTAAGCTACTCTTTTGCTCCCAGAGGCTCTCCACTGTCCCACCAGGAACAAGGTGCCCTATCTGAATTCTTAAGGCCTCTTCCATATTCTTGTTACCCTGAGGTAAGGATCAAATCCAGTGGACATGCAAAATTTGCCAAGTTCAGGGCTCTGCAAACAGAAGTACAAGCGATATGGAAACACCAGCACCCTTGTCTTAAGTAATTATTCTGTTGTTAAGCTACACAGTCACTACCATTACTACTACCTTGGAGCATCAACAAGATAATTTTTGCAATCCTATGGCATTCTGTATATGACAAGTAAACTTGGGTCATGGGCAAGAGGGTTTTGCGATCCAAGCAACAGACCTTTACAATATTGTCTCCATTATTTGGTTGTCCTTTCATGCAGGCTAACATAAGGAGACAGGAAAAAATTAGAGTCCTGACATGGCTATTTAAGGAGATAAAAAGAAGTAAAATGGATTGGTTTTCCTCACTAGGATTGGTAAAGATAGCAGTGGGTCTGAGAAGTTTGTCATACAGAAAAATGAATACTTAAAACTATATAGGGATATACATGTGCACACGGTCATGCTCACACTTTAGTAAGAAAGACTGAGGTGTGAATGTTTCCAGTTAAGTCAAACACAGTATCCTAAATTCCATGACATATAGATTTACTTCTGCTGACAAAACAACCAACCAAACAAACTAATCCAAGCACTACAATTTTAATTTTCTATACTTTTCTAAAATAAAACCATTTGATTTTCCCTCAATCAAACCTTCATACTTTAAGGCAAGGTATCTTCTAGGATTTTTTTAAGGTTTTTTTTTTGTGTGTGTGTGTGAGACTGGGTCTTGCTATATAGGTCAAGGTGGCCTCAAACCCTTGATCCTTCTGCCTCTGCCTCCTGAGTGCTGGGATTACAGGTATGTGCCACCACACCCAGGTTCTAGGATCCTTAAACAATGAGAAAGAGTCAGGTTTATCTGATATAAAATTTGTAAGCACTGGATTGATGTTATATATATATATATATATATATATATATATATATATATATATATGCTCACATATAGACATATGATACCCCAATTTTAATCTAGAAGATAAATTGAGGAGGGATTGTTTCATGTTCATTGACCAAGTATGACATTTTATCTTGAAAATATATTGTCACTAATTGGAATTAAAAAAAGACATGATACTGACATATGCTTTGAAGTCTAAATGACCAGCTAGTATTTAAATACCCATGTGCATCAGCAACAATCAAGCTAATAAATCTCACTTATGTGGGCATTTTTGTTTTGAACATAATCTTTTCCTTAACATGCCCAAATAAGAACATGTCAGAAGGTTAGGGATGTAGCTCAGTGGTAGAGCACTTGCCTAGCATGTGCAAGTCCCTGGTTCAATTCCCAGCTTTAGAAACAAATGGGAAATTTTAGAATATTTGCCAGCCAGACTCTACAAAAAAGTCTCATCAAGAAGGCACCAGCCATCAGTGAAATTAATAAACTGTGTATTTGAGCACGAGAATCTCAATCACAAGCAGAAATTAACGTACAGCCCCTGCCAGGGCCCTTTTGTTTATGAGTCCTATGTACCTGAATCAATGGGCAATTTTAAAGTTGGACTTTTGTTTTTACTTTTGATTGTTTTTCCCCCTCTGCCTCCTCATCAATGGACTGTAATTACCCCAGGTCAGAGGTGCAAGGCTAGGAGTGGGGAAGAAAGGCTGGGCAATGGGAAGGAGGTGTAGGAAGGCTGGGAGAGAGCTTTACCAGGTCACTAATGGCCTCTGGGGCAACAACTTGGAGAACAGGCTGCTGCTTCCCCTTTGATCTTCTAATTCACAACGATCATTAGTATTAACTCCGATTCTTCTGGGTGAAGAATTCCAGCTGTAGCCTTTTCAGTTTACCTGACCTAAGAAAATTCACCACCCATCCCATTAGGATTTCAATAACTAGCTAAGAAAAGAAGAAGGCAGTTGCCCCAGAATCTGGAAGCCACCCCCTTCATGATTAAGCCAGAGTTTATGTGATGCATATCACAGAAGAATTAGAGCATTCCCATATTCTCCCCTAGTAATTAAATAATCTATTCCATTTCCTGAGACAGATGATTCCCACTTGGGTGAGAAATAGCCAGGGTCTTTATAGAATTGGAGTTGAACTGTGCTATCTTCAAAGAGGCAAAGATCTTTTAAGATTAAGAAAGAGAGTTTTATCATTCAAGCCTGAGTTAGTTTCAGCAAAGCCTAGCATTGGCCAGAGAAGATGGTAACTGACAACTAATTATAAGGAAGAAAGAAATGACTACAGAGATATACTTTTTATACCTTGAAAAAGGCTCATTTTCAATATGGCATTTGGAAATCTGAAAGAAAGGATAATCTCACTCTTTCATACTAGTTCTCAAGTGTTTTAATAATATATCTGTGCTGTTCTTGTTGTTAGGTGCTATAGAGTCAGATCCAACTCCTAGCTACCCTATGTACAACAGAAATCCCCAAAACTGTGCCAACACTATACCAGTGCTTCTCTGCTATTCATTGGGTTTTCAATGGCTGATTGATTTTTTGGGGGAGTGGTTTGCCAGGTCCTTCTCCCAAATAAATCTGTAGATAATAAATAGTAAAGAAGGAATTGAAGTTAATTGCTGAGCTGGGGATGTAGCTAGTGGTGTAAAGCATTTGCCTAGCATGTTTAAGGCCCTAAAAAAAAAGTTACCTGCTATCTTGACAAACCTCTTCCCTTGGCCCAAGCACATGAAAATAAGGTAGACCAAGACTAGTGTGAAGAAGGGACAGCCTTTCTCAAATATTTTCTATTACTCTGACATTTCAGACAAGAATTCACAAATCCAGTTGTCCTCTCCCACCATACACTCAGGACTGTCTGCTTCTTTCAGGACAAGTAGCTGAAGGATACCAGCAGGGGAGGCACACCTAGAATATTCATTGCTAAAACTGACAGAGTATGGAGGTCAGGGATGGAAAGAGAAGTAGAAAAAGGAGAAGAGGAGAAAATGCTATCTGCTACCTACCTATGTGGATTCCTATAGCTCCTTCTATCTGCCTTTTGACCTTTCACTCACCTTGATCAACAAATAGGTTATCCATATGGCCATCAGAAGTACTTTTTCGTTATAATAATAAATCATAATGTTTAGAGAGTATGTTTTATTCAAAATTGCAAGCAGAGATATGACACTAAGATGTCTCTAACAGATCTTGTTACCCAAAGAAAAACCAATGAAACAACATCTGTCTCTTCTAGAGCATTCAATTCTCAATTCAATTCCATTTACTCCATCCTTAGAGTGGCGGACCCGCAGGGCACTTTTCATCTAATAGTGTTTCTATGGAAACGCCATTCTCAACCTGGAAGATTCTACAACCTCTCACATTGGCTTTATCCACAATGAGAGGAAAGTCTTATAAATCAGAAATGGAGACATAAATTTTGCCACACATACACACACAAATGTTTTCCAGACTAGAAATTCTCTCTCTCTCTCTCTCTCTCTCTCTCTCACACACACACACACACACACACACACACACACACACACACACACACGAAATAAAAGGAAACAAACACATAGCCAATATGTGTATCTGACTTAGAAATAGAGTTTGTCTCTACTGTAAGGCTTAACTGAAAGAGATCATTAAGATCAGTGAAAAGATGAGGAATCAGAGAGAATGTGAACAAAAATCATTTCCCCTTCAAGGTCTCCTCCCCTAATTAACCTTCAGGATCATCTCCCCCTCTGGTCAATGCCAAATATTGACCTTTGAATGCTTTCTTCACCAGAACCTGTAGGTACTGGTTTTAAATATCTCCACTCTCTCTAATTTTCAAGATTCCTGGGGCACACAGTGGCTTCATGCAGGAGAATACAGTCACTGCATATTTTAAATAAGGACCACATTAACTGCTTTTTCTATTTAGATTAGATTTTAAGCTGCAATATGATAGGGTAGGCAAACAAAAAGAAAAAAGACCCTGGAGTTTTTTTACCTTAAACATTGTATTTGTTACTTTTTCTTATTTTCAAGAGGCCCTTGGACACATAGCTTTGTAATACAATGTAGCAGAAGACCTTGTAATATGAGAAACTCCCCCAGCCCAAGCACTGTGACATACATAGTAGGCTATTTGCCATTGGAATAATGCCCTCAAGAAGGAAAAAAACAAAAACAAGCAAAAACCCCACCAAGCTTGATGTGACTAAGTCCCTGAGCAGACCTAATTGTGACTCATATGCAAATATTAAGTACTTTTTAATTGTTTGCAGTACTTTATCTTCAGGCAAACGCAAGCAGTTTTATTAATAAATGCTTTTATTTCCTTTCTAATTTTCTCTTGTTATCCACATTGTGTCAGTCATTCTTTTCAATTGCAGTGAATCTTTTAAGAGATCTCTACTTATCCACATTGGCAAATGTTCAACCAAGTCTAAGCTGGGAGTTTACAGCACTGAAATTTCTTTTTACTCCATCATCACTAAAATTTAAAACGTGTTTCCTTTTCTTTCATTGTTTTCATTATCCAGAAGTATGTGCAGTTTAGCTTACTACAGACTGAGTCCAAGAACCAGCCTTTAGTTCTCTCTTTGGAGTAGTAAAATGTGCTACTGATTAAATCTACCTGTGGATAACTACAGACCAGCACATTTTTCTTCTCATGCAGCTGGGGTGCAAATCCAGAAAGGTTTTTATTCAGGGCCCATTCTACTCCTCTGACACACAAATACTTGAAAGCCCTTTCAAGGGCAGATTTTTTTTAGCTGAATAAACTCAGTGAAAGGATCGATCCATTTATTTTAAAAAGAAAAAAATTAGCAATTTGCTTTCAATAAGGTATGTGAGGTTTTCAAATATGCCTTTTGGCATTTAAAAAAGATTCATTTATAATTTGATAATAAGTTGTTATTGCTATTGTTTTAATTAGCCAGGGTTTCAATTGCTTTCGTATTGAACAAGACTTCAGAAAGCATTTTCTAGATAAATTGTGTTAATCACATAGCAATAATGTGATCATTTAAAATTTGTACACAGTCTTCCTAATGAATTGTGCATCCCTGAAGATCTCTCAGAACTTGAAATAAAGTTACTAAAGGACTAGTACTAACATGGCACTAGTTATTTACATTTGGACAAACAGCAACAAAGCTCTCTTTAAAATCTATAGTTTTTCCTGTAGAATTTATTAGAATTAGCACCTTCCTGTAAATATACCTAGGCAATCCAGGCATTCCTTCAAGAAGTATAACAAAACAAAGGGGAAAATGTTCCTTGTATACTAAAATTTATTTGCTCTTGCAATTAAAGAAGAGGAAAGAATTCTTTCTCATTAGGGGAGGAGAGAGGTAAAAATTTTCATTTTTCTTAAATTTGCTTTTTAGATGATGTTATGAAAGCATTTAGCTTTTGAGAGACTTATCATTGTCAGTATTTCTCTATGAGCAGATGGCACTGGAGTGGAGAAGGGAGATGGAGATGCCAAGTAGAAACTGCAAGGCAACTTCCATGAGCAGTCATAGAAAGACAGAGAGACAGAGGAAGGACTCTCCTTCCTGGGCAGTGACACAGGTCAGCAAAGACCCTCAAACAGAAGGCAATTAGCTAGGCCTCAGGAAGCAGGGAGTTCATGAATAATTTGTATTACAATTGCCTTACTAACACACTGTCCACATAAGCATTACAAGGCAGGTAAAATTGCACTGTTAGAAAGCATATTTTTGTTTTCTGTCTTTTTAAAAAAAAGGTAGTATAGCTCTCTGTAAGGTTTTTCACAAGGGTAGAGCCTGGAAAAACAGAAAAAGTCACAGATGAATAAAATAACTTGCTTCTTTCTCTCCTGATTCTGTCTGAACCAATATTTGATTATATTTTATTCAGGGGCACCTTAGCTTCAAGTAAAGCCAAAGCTCCTTTACAGATTGAGATGGGGGCTAAGGAAATCTAGTCATTTTTCCTGTTAGGATAGGAAATAGAAATTGTTAGGTTGTGTCTTCAGGGCCATTGTGATCTTATCCCTTCATCCAGGGAAGGTCAGCTGGTTAGCTCTGATGATGATCTGTCAGCATCCTTGTATGAGTGCCTTCGACCAACTGTCATGTCTCATCTAAATGTCATACTGTTGTTTTTCACTATATGCCTGGGATACCCTACTCATCCTTCCCCCCAGTTCCATACTGGTTGATAATGTTGTACAAGGCAGATCTCAAAACATCTACCTATACGCAACAAGTGTCAGATACATAACTGTACCTGAGCCAGCGGTTGGGGAAACCTAAGACATTGCCAAAATCATAACAGCTAAAACAACCTGAATCTTCAAATAAATCCCAACATTAATAACCCCTAAAGTTTATGTAAAAATGTTCAGCACAGTTTAGAGACTGGAATCATGAAGGGAAGAAGGAAAGGAAGGAAATTTGTTTTTAGTTACTCCTGCTGCTCTCAGTTTTTATTTCATCCATCAATGCTAAAAAATATGTATTAATTTATACCCTGGAGTGTAATTGGAGGCCCAGCCCCTATTCAGAGAAGTAGAACCGATATGGTCTTCAGATATCCCCTGAGTTTGTCTCCTTGTACTAGGGTAACTCACAGAGGAACATGGCTTGGAAAGTGGGCAAGGGAGTGAGGGTCAACAGGCTCTGGACATGTCATGACCTTAATATTTAAAGAGGACAAAAACAACTTTAAGAAAAGCAATCTAATAACATCAAAGATTTGATCTTGGTGGTAAAAAAATAAAAAGAAAAAATGAATTCAAGCATTTTTAATGTCCATCCATCTATGTGGCTATGCTACAACCTGTCTAAATTCCTTTGTCCCTAATATTGAAAACCCCTTGGTCAACCATTTTGCTGATTTTTAAAATATTATTTTATCCATAAATTTTCATTTTGGCTTCTTCCTTAGATGTCATTGATTCCACATGCACTCACAAAAATAACCACCAAAATATTATGATTATAAATATTTTGAACATGAAATACATTCAGAACAATAACCAAACAAAACAAATCCCCTGGTGGCATAAAGCCCCAAATCTCCAGTTTCTCACATCTCCAGGAGAATTCCTGTAGTGAAAACAGCAATACTCACACAGACAATATAAACTGTTACTCTGCTTGAAAAGTCACAAGGGACTGCACAGGAAGAGCTGACTGTATATTGCTGTTTTCCTTTACAGTTCTAAATGCAGGGACAACTTTCACTGGGGAGCTCTGACTCACAGGAATGTTTTGTAATGGAAGCTGGTGCATTCAAGCCACTTAAAAGCAAATCATGTGGTCATCTTGCCATTGCAACATGATTTAAATTTTTGTGGACCATTCACTATAAAGGTCCACTAAAGCATTCATTAAAGACACTGTCTTTCTCTCTGCGGTTGGCTTTACTTTCTCCCTAGTAGGAGCTGGTCCTAAGTATTTTAGGATCACACTTAGAAAAGCAAGTTAACATATATACTTTAAATCACAAGTGTACGTGAACTCCTAAGGCTTATCACTTAAGAAAGTTAACAAAATTGTAATAGTGAACTTCAAACAAAATTCCTTGTTTGGGATATGTATCTAGGAAACAAGTACTAACACTTCGGTAAAAACTGTGGGAACACAGTGATTTATGAAATATTCCAAGTCCAGAGGGATCATTTTTTTTTTCTATCAAAACTGGTTCATTGTCCATATTTAGTTTACATATGTCATTTAGAATCCACTTACTGTTAGATGCTGGAACAGCCACGCCCTCATGATATTTGTGGCTACTTTGGGAAAGATGCCACGCTTTTTGTGACGCTTTTTGTCCTTATCAGGGTCATCATCGTCACCTGTGCTGGGGGAAGCTACACTGTTGTCCAAGCCATCACCTGCAAACATAGTGAATCAAATTTTGACTGATGCTACCTTGACATGCTTTATTCAAATAGAATGCCTTTGGATATAAACAAAACCAAAAGAGCAATTTAAAAGATTATTAGTTTCTTTGGTACTGTTTCTTTTATTATTTTTTTTCCAAGACAAAGAGAAAGAACAAGGCCTACGCTCCAAAGTAATAAGATCTAAAGAACTTCTTCCAAAGAATAGTGCTAAAAGTTAAAGGGAATGGAGGGAAATATCCAATCTCTTAAGCGGCTTATTGCCAAGGTAATTATCCCAACATATATAGGTGAGACACATGACCTGCAACTCCACTGGGGAGTTAAATATGGTGGCAGTCACTAACAGTGGTTCCCTCCTGGCCTGGATATTCAAATCCCATATATAGTCATCAACATCAATTTGTGAGAAGATACTATTTCCACCAGTGACCTATCATAAGACTACTTTGAAGTATGAAGGGGAAAATGTAGGTAATCCACCATATAAGCAGTTTGTCATAGTAATGCTTCAAATAGGTTATAATTTTTCTTATAGTTGGAAGAGCATCAAGGTTAGCAAGGGAAAAAAAACCCTAATATATTTTTTAAATTAGAAAGTAATTACTATTTAAGTCAGAGCAATGCTAAATTAAGAGTAAATTGGAACTGTATTATACTAGTAATCCAGGCAGTTTCTAAAATTTCTCCTATGGTTAAATGTTTCTCACTGAAGTCACTTGATAACATATTCCTCTATATTAGATGCTATTTTTCTATTGATTTTTGTTATAAACACTTAAATTTTTTCTTCTAGACAATAGTTTGGCTCTGTGACATAATAAAATAAAAAATGTAGTATTCCTTTTAGACTGCCATATTTGATAAGAAAAAAAATGGAATTTCCACCAGTATAATCAAGATGTCCAAAATAAGTCACATAATCCAAATGGGAGGTACATTTTTTTTTTTTTTTGTCTTGGCACCAAAGTCAAAAGGGCTAAACAACAATGGACTCAACTCTCTACATTAATAAGTAGCTAAGCTCTGTCAAACATCCTCCAGCAGTGAACTACCTGTGGTCCCACTATCCCTGGGAGGTGCGGGCTTTTAAAAATGAATAGGTTGATCCAAGGCCAGAGAGAAGGACAGTGGCCAGGCTTAGAAATGAGGTAATAAATACACCCCGGAGCACATTCACCCAATTAAATTAGTCTTTGGAGAACAATCTGTATGGCCCAAAGAACCTGATACTTTGGTAAGACAAGTTTTCTGGTGACTGTGCATTAAAACCAGGCTCAGATTCATTTATGTAGCTTCATGAACTTCTGTACTTCTCATTTCAACTATTAAGGTCCTACATACAAAAAGAATTCCCTATTTTGATTTCAGTTATTTCAGTTTAATCTGTAATAATTGTGTTGCAACTCATCAATTGTTCTTAACAGCTCCTCCAGGAAGCTATCCTTCTCATCCCTGAAAAAAAAAAGAAAAAAAGAAAAAAAAAGAAAGGAAGGAAGGAAGGAAGGAAGGAGAGAAGGAAAGAAAGAGAAAAGAGCTCCCCAATTTTTTAAATTGCCTTGACTTTTACTGAGCTTTGTTGAGGGAGAAACAGACTAATTTTAACATCTCCACTATTATGATGCCATGCCACAAATGCAAATCTTTTGCAATACATCTGAGTTTAAACTTTTATTCGTTTGAAATCTATAATTTGATTATATTTAAAATCTATGTATGTTTTTAAATTTCCATAGAATTGTATCCTAGGTTCTCACTAGGAGAGATCATGAAGACCTCCCCTGAACCCAAAGCCATCATCCTATCATTGAAGAAAGTCCTGTGTTTGTGACTGGCTCAAGGTCACATGGGTGGACATGGAGGTGTTGGGGTCTATAAAGGACCAGATACTCACATCCCTAAATCAATGCTCCTGCCACTCTACCCAACTCTTTATTTGCATAACCAAGTGTTTTGTGGGAAGTCCCCTTGGGTTTGCATAATAAATTCTTTCAAAGTCCAGTATTTAAAGAGGCTTTTTATACACAGAAGCAATTCACCCTATAAAATAACAATTCATTAAAGAAACATGAGAAAAGAAAACATCTCCACAGTATTTAAAATTTCAATGGGCTAATCCACTTTCAATATATTACTTGATCACTGATTAAAAATAAAAAGCTTCTAACCTAACAATATTGTTTTTCTCTACCTCTCCATGATTATTTTCTACCTTTTAAAAAAATACCCTTTTTATCCATCTCAACCCCCTTCAGATTAATTAAGCAAGCAATGCCTACTGCCTGCCTGGAAGAGAATTCATTGATAATTTATGGAAATATCTACTATAATCCAGTGGAGATGACTTTTTTCCAGCTTTGTGCATCAATAGATAATCAAGGCCTTAAAGCAGCCTTAGCTTCCCATTACCTCAGGCAAAAGAATTCCTGAAAGCGTGCCTTGAGGGCACCTGAATTATATACTCCATTAGGAGAGGAAGGCTTTCTGCATTCCATGTGTAACACTCACCAGAACCTTTCCTGTTTATTTCTGCTGTATGAAAGCAGAAGCATTAGGAACAGAATTTTTTAAGTGAAGACTTATGTAGATACAATGGAGAAACCTTTCAAGCAGGAGCCAGATCACCCCCTTCAGTCCCTGGCAGTGACCCCTCCCGAATAAAAGGTTTCTATTACATCATTAGCTCAAGCCAAAAACAGCCTTGGCTTAATGCACAGTTTGTTCTTCCTACTGTTTTTAGGCAAATACAGCTACTCTACTCCCATCTGGGAGGGAAATTACACTGCTGGGTTGTAATCTAAGACAAGATTTTCATTGGAAGCAAATGCTTTCAATCCAGTGTAAATACTGGTGCATGTTCAGAAAAGCCTAAAACAATAAACCCTGCTCCTTTCCAACACAGTCAGGGAAATGGAGAAGATAGGGAGGGAGAAGAGCATAATAAAACAGACTATTCTAAAAGCAAACACTTCCATAGATTTTAATAAATTGTTTAACCTCTTCCACTTTCTAAAATTGAAAATTGATCTTGGAATGTCTTGACCTCAGAGGAGAGTCTAAATGGTCAATTGTACCTTTAGCATTTCCATTCACTCTGCAATTTGATACAGTCACCTCTACGTGGTCCCCAGAGGATTTATTTCCTTTTTTTATTTTTGAGATCACTAAACAAACTTGGAGAACCGCTGGCCGACCACACGGCAGCAGGCAGCAGCTCTGAACCACATTTGTAAAATGTCAGCAGTGACTTCATTCCTGGAGCTGACTTCTCCTGCCGCTAAATGAAGGCAAACTGAAAAGGTGGAAATAATCATAAAAATGATGCTAGTCCATAAACAAGCTTACAGCCTCATTAGGATAGCAGTAGGCTCCAGTGGGTGATTTATGCTCGTTTTGCTGATGCTATGAGGAAATGCCATAGGGCAACTTTAGCCAACTGCTAATGGTTTCTGACAGCTTCTTAGCAACTAGTGCAAGCAACGTTGTGGCGTTTGCTAGTGACAGAAACCGAAAATGTCATATTATCTGCCCATGTGTCATGAAGTCTGTGTGGCAATTAACTAGTAGGCCAGTGACTGAGGGGCCAGAGGCTCCTGAAAATGGCCTTTGGCTATGCAGAGGCAGTGTTGGGCAGGCACTGTGTGAACACTGCTAGGAGTATGCAACATTCTAATGCAGAAATCTACTTCCTGCGACTTCCTGGGCTCTGCTAAGACCAGGCCACTCAAACCCCTCTCTTCCCCTACCTGATGTGAATCTCTGGGCTCCCCTCTCTCTCTTGAGCGCAGGCTCTGGTGCTATTAGAAGATTCTAGAGCTATCTGTTTTGCAATGATTATCTGAAAGTCTCCTTAAATGGCAATACCTGGTTCTGGGCTTTTGGACCCTAGGTTCCAAGGTGCTAGCTATTTTTCTGCTCTCTCCCAAATTAGTCTAAAAGGACTTAAGATCACTGAAGCAGACTCATTGCCTGTCAGCTTGTGAGGAGCAGAGGAACACTCTGCACAGCAACAAGACACTATTTAAAAAACACCAGACTTCTAACAAGCAGGGGAAGAATCTTGGCCACACTTTTCAGTTTCTGAGCTATCAAAACCAGGCACTATATGTCAAACTGTCAAACCTTTCAGCGTAGGCCATTTGCCCTTTCAAATAATATTTAAGAATTGTTTTTGCCAAATTTTATAGGCCATGGTCTAGTGAAAGAGGCCAACCAACAAAGAAAGGAATTTGTACTACAATTCGTCTACGGACAATTTCTTGTGAGACCTGGGCCTGTCCCTACAGAGCAAGGCAGGTGACCTGTGGCAGCTCCCAGGCTGTCAGAGAGCTCAGATTTCAAACACGCTCAACTCAAACATCCCGAGTTGCCTATTTAAGCATGCCCGGGCATTTAGACTGTGCTATCTCCTGCCTTTCAAGGCAGGATAAAGCGGCATTTATCGTATGCAGGCCATTCAATGGGTCAGACTGACCGTGTCAGCAGGGGCTTCTCTCTGGCAGGTCAAAGCTCGGCTCCCATTTTTCTCTCCCTACTAACTCCCACTCCCCCCACCCCAGGGCTCTCATTCCCAAAATCCTACTCAGAATGAGGCAAAAACAAAACCCTGTAAGATTTACATCACAAGCCATCCGAACTCCTAGTGTCAGTGGGCCATCAGGTAAAGATAAGATGGATTGTCTGTTATTGGGTCTTCTGTGTCACCGAGGCAAAACTCCTAATTAGGGAAATGAACTTTCAACTGCCAGGGCAAATGAATGTATGAGGTTGAGGACTCTCTTGTTTTGCTAGAAGCCAACCTGGAAGCCACCACAGATTTGCAGATTCAAGACCATTTTTATTCACAGTTTTCCATTGAGACTCCATAGGTTGGTGGCACAGTCTGTATTTAGTCTCTGCTTTTTTCTTCTTGCAATCTTTAGGAATAGAATGCTTATCCCCAAAATGTGCCTAGACTCAAGAATCAAGGCCTCTGATAATTGTATCTTTCAACACTGAGTAAATTCTTTTTGGCCTTGCAAGTTCTCTAAATGGTCAATTTGAAAGGATGCTAATGAATATATAGCTCAGGTTGTCAGGTAGCTAAACTTTCAATACTAAAGCTAAACTATTTCAATACTAAAGCTAAACTTTCAGTATTAGGAATATTCTCACCTACTGTGATTGTCGACAGAAAGAAAGCATGACATTAGGGTTTCCCTTTTCTCGTGTATAATTTCTCCCATAGCATATCTGTTGTTGTTGCTGCTGTTGTTGTTTTTGTTGTTGTTAGGTGCCCTTGAGTAGGATCCAACTCATAGCGACCCTCATAGGATTTTCAATGGCTAATTGTTTCAGGATGGCTTCAGGAGTGGATTGCCACATCCTTCTCCTATGTAGCATGTCCACGATGAGAAAATATGACATCTTACCCCTTCAGGAGAGCACAGAACACTCCTGCCTTTCTAGTGGCTGCCGCTGCAAACATCCTGTCAATGTGGAAAGGTTGGGCTTTTCTTACAGTGGCCTATCCTAATATGCAGGAGTGTTAGGTAAAATGTTAATAGAAATGACCCCAAACGCACTTCTCCAGATCCTGGTGGTGTCTAGTTAGCCAGAAGGCAGGTGGGATAATGTTTCTGTGTTATGTTAAGAGGATAAATGGTGAAATTTATTGACGTCCCTTCCTCAGGAACCAGCTACAATACTTCAGAGGTCTTAAGGAGGTGTTTTGTCTTCATTTAGAATGCATAATAGCTGCCAGAATCATTTTTCTAAAGCACATATCTGATCATATCACCCTGGCACTTACAGGCCGTCTGTGGCTCCCCTTTGCCTTCAGTATAAAGGTCATACATTTTAGCTTTGCATAGAGGGCATTTCATGATCTCCCTCCTGGGTATGTTTCCAGCCTAGCTTCTGCCAAGTCCTCTTGTGCCCATGCACTTACCACCTGCCCCGGTTCTGACTCTGAAATCTCATCACAGGGCACAGCTCTCAGCCTTCTGCATTTCCTTGTGCTAGTCCTTTCTCAGCACCAGCCTTCCCATCCTTTACCAAGGGATGTGGCAAATTTCTTGGTGATCTTTAAGGCCCAGCTCAACTGCCATCTCCTACAAGAAGGATTTTCTGGAGTCTGGCTAACCACCCACTACCACCTCACTGAACACTGAATACTTTTTCTTCTGACATTCCTCAGTCCTCCACAGTTGTACTCTCCTAGGATGACTGCCTTCTAGACATGTCCTGCTGACTTGATTAGAGGACATCTGAAAGCAAGGACCAAGTCAGACATTTTTCTGTTCTCTAACCCCAAGTTGTCCATTGCTTATTAAATGAAAGATGAATAAATGCATGCATGAATGCATTTTTTTACTACATGAAGAAAACCATAATTTCAATTTCCACCTGTTACACTTCTTTTCAGGACACAGATAAAGGAAATTCTTGAAAAAAAATTCACCAATCAAATTTGATAAACAGCTACCAGAAAATATAAAAGAAAGGCACTCTCCAGAGCGAGTATGTTTTCTAAGAAACTTAGGCTCATCTTGGACAAAGAATAGACTAGGAATTAAGATATTGGAATTGTTTATAATCTTTGCCATAGCCTTTCAGAAATACTCTGGTACTTCCTGCAATTGTCACTTAAGATGGTTTACCTAACTAAAATATTTCGCCTTTTGTGCATTTTTCCTGAGTTTAACTTTAAAAATACAGCGAAGGCTATTTCCTTCTGTATTTTTCTGAATGAATTAACTGTGTTCTCCCTTTCACACATATTACCATAGCACAGAACCTCAATTGTCTTTAAGCTGACACTTCGTTCCTGAGCTCAAACTACAAACCTACCCTTTAAACATCGAGTGCAAATATAAAATTCTCAGAATTCTAGATTTCCTCATTTTTTTCAAGTAGTTGTACCAGCCTTTCCCACAGTGTTCCTCTACACCTGCCTCTGCAATTTTTCCGTAACATGTTATCTGAGGACTTTCTTATCTGATACAGTAGAACTGATGAAATGACATAGGATCCTAGGTGATAGTAGGAAGGATTTTGTCAGCTATATGAAAACATATCCTAACCCCTTAAGTTCTGTTACACATGTTCAAGAGAAACACAGAATTCTTCACATATCTGCAAATCTCAAGCTGATATACAAATATGGAGTGGTCAAAATCCAATGATTCATTTGCACATTTAATTTTAATGAGGATTCTAGTAACGCTTTGGCCTCTCTTTTATATCTCTTCTCATCCTTAGGTGTTTAAGGTTTCCTTGTTCTTCTAAGTTCAAAGTGACTCCTAGTTGATCAAACAAAAACTACCAAAGAACTCATGCTCTCACATATTTTGTTTTACTACTCACAGCTTTCCTGAGAATTTTGAAGTGATACTTTTAGATATCAAAATAAAAGTTAGGTGTGGGCACCTGTTGTGGCAGAGCTAAGGTCTAACAGGGGCTTAACAAACACCCTGTGGTACAGATATGGCAGTGACACTTATGGAAAAGATAGAGCAAAGAACAGTGGAAGTGAGGGAGATAAGAACAAGCCACCTCTAAATAAAAATATCATTGGCTCTTAGACCAAAAAAAAAAAAAAAAAAAAAAAAAAAAAAAAAAAAAAGGCTCCATTTGTCCCTAAGGTTGATTCCACAGAGATTTGCCATGAGGTTCTCCCTTTCTAGTTGAATTTATGTTTAAGTGGCAATGAGAAAGTGTTAATGGTTAATCACTGTGGAATGAGCTCACAGCCTTACTCTGTGCTTTAGTGGTTTCTTGACATCACCAGAATCTAAGAGAAGAAATAGAGAATCGGAGTCTGCAGAAAGTACCTATTTCTATGAATGTATTACCCTCTTTCCTCACACAAAAATTAGCCCAACATATGTAGGCCTCTCTTGCTTTGGCAGTCACTTTTGTTATTTATTCATTCGCCAACACTGAGGGACACATGGAGTGAACAACACCAGAGAGAGTTTCTGTTTTCATCAAACATTCTGTCTAGAAGGCACAGATGCTAAACAAAATAATTCCAGTAATAAATGTACAATTACAGACTGAAGCACTTAATAAGGAAGAAATATAAATCCCACTAGTGTATAAAGTAAAAGGAGTTGACCTAGGCTGGAATGATCTTGAGTAGAAATCGGAAAGGCAGGGAAAATTTGAGTCAATGTGGTCAGCAGCCTCAAAGAGCAGAGGGTAGAGGAAGGCATTCCAAGCAATGGGAGCAGCAGACACAAATGCCATGGAACTGTGGAGTGGAGAAGTGGGACAAGATGAGGTTGGAATGGTCAGAGTGAGACCACCCAGGCCTTGTGGGATGCTAAGAGTCATGACCCCCCAGGGCATTTCTATGGAGTTATTAAGTGTTCTCCTCTTCGCGTACCTTAATGGTACCTAAATTTCAGCAAACAAAGCCTCAGTCCCCAATGCCTCTTTTTAGTTCAACTCCACCTAGCCCCCGATTCTGCTAGGATTGATGAATGAGGCACGGTGGAAAAGCGTTGAGCCCATTCACATTGAGCCCAAGTTAGATGCTGACTATATTCTGACATGAATCAGTAAGTAGGTCTCTTGGACATTTAGAACATATTTTCACAAAACGGCAAGTTATGAATAGTGTGAGGCTCCAAGGCCGGCTCAGCAAAGGCAAAGCAATTCATTAAGTGGGTGAACCTCCAAATGACATCCAAGCCCCGGTTGCAGGAAGTCAGAAAGTACAAGAATAATGAGGAAGTTGAGTTTCCTGTCCTATTCCTGTGCATAGAGCGAGGAACATATTAAAATATGTGCAGTTGCCTTTAGTACCTCCTTCTCTTCATCTCTCCCTCACCACAAACATAGTGTGCCTCCCCTGGGGTTTCCAAGTGCTGCAACACCTGGAAGAAGCTCTTGACCTCCCACCTGGACTGTTCTTGTCCTACTCTGAAGTCATTCTCATCATCTCCCGACAGTCAAAATGTCCATCCTTTCAGGCTTGTGGATCTAAGCCAGACAATATGTGCAAAGCTGCCAGGAAGAACAATTTAGGTGAAGAAGGAATGGCTGATGCTCCCCTCAAATTTCCACATATATTGGGTGTTTTAAAAGATGTGTGAATGCAAATGAATCTGACTTTTTAAATGGCAGAATTTTAGGTAAAATAAGTAAATGTTGTTGTTGCTGTTGTTGTTATTGTTGTTGTTGTTGTTGTTGTTGTTACGTGCTACCCAGTCATGTCTGACTGATAGAGACAGAAGAAAACACTCCTCAACACTGCGCCACACACACAGTCTTTTTATGTTTGAGCCCAATGTTGCAGCCACTGTTTTTTTCTCATTTTGAGTGGTGCCACATCAGCAAATGCAGGTCCCAGAGGCTTTACTTCACCACCATCATTAAGGTTGATAGTACTTTGAGGAGACAACTTTTCTCCGGTTGTCTCTTGAATTCCTTCTAGCTTGAGGGGCTCATTTTCTAACACTATGTTATAGTGCTTCTGTGCAATTCATAGGGATTTCAATGGCTAATTGTTTGGGAAGTGGACTGCCAGATCCTTCTCCCAAAGTAACTAAGTAAGGGTTGTTAAAATGTATAGATTATGTTCTGATATATTTTTTAATTAACTGATGCTATTCTTACCAAGAAACCCAGCATGCTTCCAAACTGATTGTTCCATCTAACCACCACACTCCCCATTTCCCATCCCCCCAATTTACTCCTGCCCAGATTTGGGAAGGTGTGTTTCTTAACACTCCAAGTTGTTTTACAGAAGTTATCATTATGGCAAGTGGTCCTCTGGCTGCAACACAATGGGAATATGAGCCAGAGATCTAGGTTAAATATTTGTGTGTGGATGTAGGTCATTCGTAATTTGGGTGTTTCATATGTCAGGGATTGCCAGCCTGTTGAAATAAATTTGGAATAACTTCCTTACTATAAATAATGCATTCAATTAAGATTCTATCACGTCATGATTCTTTACTGTCAACATAAATAATGTATAAAATGTAACTGAGTGAAAAGCATGGAAAGAAACTAAGCAAATACCTAAGACCCAGATTGAGAATATTTACCAAATTTTGGTGGAATGCATAAAAAATTTCCAAAATCTTAATATGCCTTTAAGGGAGTGTGATGAAGGTAGTAGACTCTCTAAATACATAGAACGTAAGAATTGTCAGTCAGAGTTGGTCAGAATTCATGTTTATAGTTTACTTAAGATAATTATGTAAGCAGCGATCATACAAATAGAATACCATAGAGAGATGCAACATGCACTAAGAAATTGGATAAATTTTCCAAGCTTTCTTTTTATCCCTTGAATCATTCTACTTTGTTCTTTTGAGATAAGAATACCTTTTTCTAGTAATTTAATATGACTTTTTGCCTTGAATTTCCCTCAGGGGAACAACAGCTAGTTAGTTGCCTACACACAGAGGACAAACAGCAGTGATGAATCAGAAAAAAAGAAAAAGAAAGAAAACACAAATTTTACTAATTTTTTATCCACTCAGCATTTGTTTTCAACTAAACATACGAAATCCCTGCAAAAAACAGCATAATTTCTTAACAGAGTCTTAGAAACATCAGGATGTGAGTGTACTGCAAGATATTACTGAAATCTATATATTTACATTAACAGTAAAACAAAAGGGAACTCCCCAAACTTTTTTTCTAAGAAAATAGAGAAACATACTTACAATTGCAAAACATTTTGAAAACTAGTATCTCACTTGTTTTTTAAAGTTATTTTAGTAATGCAAGTTCATTACTTGAAATGTTGTTAGGTGCTATCAAGTTGGGTCTGACTCATAGCAACCCTCATAGTTTTCAATGGCTGACTGTTTTAGGGGATTGTTTTGGGAGTAGATTGCTATGTCCTTCTCCCAATTACTTGAAATAGTCTCCCCAAAATATATATAAATCATATGTTAACAAATGAATAAGACCCCATATAACCATGAATATATATAACCCAAAATAGATATTGTTAGGGGAAAGAAACCCAGATTCCACACATGGGACCTTATAGACAGGCAAACGCAAACACACACACACACACACACACACACACACACACACACACACACATTTATTTTGGCTGTGTCTTCAAAAGCTTGCCATATAGCTGATTTTTAAACTTACATAGTATTATGCATGTATTTTGGTTAGTATGTATGTATGTATGTATGTATTTATGTATTTATGTATTATGTGTGTGTATACAATACTCTTTTACCCAATTAGGATAACAGTTACTTATCTAAGAGGTCACTTCTTCCACAAACTCCATTATGTAATCCCAGCAACTCAGGAGGTGGAGGCAGGAGAATTCCAAGTTCAAGGCCAGAGGCAGCCTACATAAATTAAGGAGACCCTGCCTCAATATAAAAAAATTAAAAAGGAGCTAAGGGAGCAACTCAGTGGTAAAGCACTTGCAAAGTACGTGCAAGGCCTCAGGTTTAACCCCCCAGTACAACAACAACAACAACAACAACAACAACAACAACAAAGTAGGATTTTTTAAATGTTTCTGAAATCCAGATTGGAAGCAATGGTTCTCAACTTTGGCTACATATAGAATGATGTGGCAGTTTTTACAAATCATATGCCTACACAGCACTGGATATCAACTAAATCAATATTTTAAGGAGTCAGACAAGATCGTAGAATTAGTAATTTTTGTATAGTCAAGTTTGACAATCACTGGACTAGAACCATCGATTTCATATGGTAAAGCTCCTACGCTTTCTCTACAGAAATGCCCAAAAGATCCTCAATTAGAGAGTAGTTACATTTACTATAGATGCAGTTCTCAAAAGTTTGCTCGTTTGGTTTTTGCCCTCATACTTGTAGGTTTAAAGCTTTGTAAAAATATAAGATGAAAAAGAGACAAAAAACAAAAACCTAAATTGCATTGTACACTAGGGCCCTTTAGTATAGCAAAAAAACAGCTCTATAAATGCTTAATAGACTGTGCAAAGAAAATATATAGCACAGTGCCATAACTCATGTGTCTCCTGACTCCAAATTACATTAAAATATATTTTATAATCAGATATGATAAAGTATAGAAGCAGTCTGGAAATATTTTCATCAAAAAATATCCCTAAAAGTTGTAATGTTTACAAAAAATAGGATTCTATTCATGTGGACAACACCATTCTTGAATCACACCAGATCAGTCAGGATAATGTGTCTGTATTCTGCAGCTTTTCATGCATAAACCTCTCTTTGCTGCTCTGTGTGGCTGGATAGACTACAGACTTCATAGCCTGACCATTATGAGTCAAAGTGCTGTAACCAGGCCACCCTCTGACTATTCCTAGATCCTAAGCCTCTTCCCTCAAGGCACTTGTGGGCGCTCTCCTCCTCTTCCCTCCCTGATGCCTTATTAGTCTGTTCTCAGTGGTAAGGAGGTGGGAGGGAAGGTAAAATTGTGCACAGGTAAGACCACTGAACATCTGAAAGTGGAACACAGAGAATAAATGAGTAGGACTCAGCAAAGAAAAGGATCCTGGGGTTAGGCAGAAGTTGGAGGAGAGGAAATGCCAAGGGTCAAGGAGGGAAAAAGATGCTATTCTGCTCAGGTAGATTTCTTTACAAAGTAAAATGGGACTAGGTAGCAAAATGTTTTTGGGAGAACAAAAAGAAAGTATGGTTCTAACCATGGAAAATGGGTGAGAAAGAAGTTGGAATGAAAAAATTAAAGGTTTGTTACTCTCCTAACGTTGTTGTTGTTGTTGTAAGGTGCCAAATTCGTGTCCGACTCATAGCGACCCCTGTAGGGTTTTCAATGGCTGATTGTTTTAGGATTGCCTCATCCTTCTTCCATTTTTGTGGTGCTGGGAATTGAATCCAGGATCTCAGAGACTACAGAGCGGCATTCTACCAACTGAGTTAAATCCAAGCCCCTCTCCTATTATAAACCCACCTAAAAATCCAATGGTTTTTGAAAGCAGAGGTTTGAGAATTACCGGCATAGGTCTGTTATTACACCCAGCCTTCTTTCCTTTGATTGAGGAGGCTCCAATTCTTTTGTGCCTGCAGTAGTAGCCCTGTGGCATCCGATCCTGTCAGATCTCCGAAGCTAAGCAGGGTCCTGCCTGGTTAGGACTTGGATGGGAGACTGCCTGGGAACACCAGGTGCTGTAGGCTTGGGAGAAGGACCAGGCAACCCACTCCCAAAAATCAATACGACGTTGAAAACCCTATGGACAGCAGAGAAGCACTGAAAATAGGGTTTCACCTGTTGTACGTAGGGCCGCTATGAGTCGGATACCGACTCGAGGGCACCTAACAACAACAACAGTTTTTTTGTGGATTTGTAGTGCCACTCATACCAGTGACTCAGTTAATTAGGGACAAGTGCTTTGCTTGCCTTTCAAAATAAGCACACTTTGCAAAGTGGTGACTTTACTAAGGCAGGCAAGGTAAAGATAAAACTAACTTTCTAGAGCAGTGCTACACGAACCTTCAAGTACATACAAGGCACCTGGGATCTTATTAAACTGCAGATTTGGACTCTGAATGGAGGATCCTGAAATTCTGCATTTCTTATATTCTCCCAGGGTCTGTGGATGGTGCACTGCCAGTCCAAAGATCACACTGTACGTGTCAGCAAGATCCTGCAGAATCTTCTTCTCTGGGCAAAAACAGCTAGAAAGTGTATTGGTGCACGTGCATGCCTCACTAGACAGCAAGATGGGGACAGCCTCTGGTTAATTCATGCAAGGAAGAGCATACCTATACCTGCCAGGCAAGAATGGAGACAAGGCTACTCTGGTCATCTGTTTGAGTTACAGACCTCACTGATCTCTCTCAGACTAACTGGCAAATCAGAATAAATCAGGATGAATTGTACCTCTTTCCTTTAGTGCCACAGGCCTCTCTCCTCTATATCTCTTCACCTTAGATGATACCTCACTTCTCCTCCTCTACCTTACAGCTATTGTAAGAAGAGAGTTTAGCCCCTGGACTCAGATTGTCTGGCTTTATGTAAATCTTATCTTCACTACTTAATAGCTATGAGACCCTGGGCAAATTATTCAGCCTCTACAAACCCCTCTTCTTCCCTCTGGAAACAGCCAACCTGGTAATAGTATTTGCACCTTACCCTTGCTGGGCACATTAAATAAAACCAGCTGCTCTGAAATGTTTGACACTTCCACTGGCAGCCTTGGCTTAGCTCAGTGAGTGGGAGTCCTTGTTTATTTTGCTAGTAAGTACTTTCTTTGAGCAGTGGGGATCCAGTGAGCATTCATCTGAACCTCTCTCCCAAAGCAATAAAACAATTATTGCTACTCTTGTCATCTCTTCCCATTCCATTCTCGTTCCTAGGAGCCAAACTTTTCCAAAATCATTCCCATTTGTAGGAATCAAATTTTTTCAAAATATCTACACTCATTTTATTATCGTCACATACCACTTTTTTTCTTTTCTTTCCTAAGAAGCCTCGGAGAAACCTAGATGGTTTGTTTATTTGTTTTTGTGGTGATGGGGATCAGACCCAGGGACTTGTGCATGGCAGGCAAGGGCTCTACTTCTGAGCTACATCACCAGCCTAAGTCACCTAGATCTTTGTTAAGTCAGCTTCAGAAAAAAATGAGTGGCAGTGCTGCCCCAACAGGCACATTACATGGAGCTGGCAGTATATTGGTGAATGGTGATAGTGTGGAAAGCAAGTTTTCTACTATAGTTTTTTGTTTTGTTGTTGTTAGGTGCCGTCAGTGGGTCTGACTCATAGCGACCCTCATAGGGTTTTTAATGGCTGTTTCCGGTTAATCGTCCCTCCTTATCCTTGGGGGATACCTTCCAAGACCCCCATCAGATGTCTACAGCCAAGGATAGTACTCAATTCTATCTATGTTATGCTTTTTGCTATACATATATCCTTATAAAAAATAATTTAATTTATAAATTAGGCACAGTAAGCAATTAACAATTATTAAAATATAAAATATATAATATAAAATATAAATATAAAATATAACAATGTCCTGTAGTAAATTTACTTAAAACTTATGAATTATTTATTTCTGAAGCTTTCCATTTAATATTTTGGACCACAGATGACCTCAGGTAACTGGGGCTGAGATTTAGCTCAGTGGGTAGAGTGCTGCACTGCAGTCTCTGAGGCCCCGAGTTCAATTCTCAGCACTGCAAAAATGGGAGAAGGGCCTGGCAATCGCCTCCCAAGGCAATCCCGAAGCACTCAGCCATTGAAAACCCTATAAGGGTCTCTATGAGTCGATACCGACTCGACAGCACCTAACAACAACAACAACAGATGACCTCAGGTAACTGAATCTGCAGAAAATGAAACTTCAGATAAGAGATCACTATACAAGTTCTTATTTCCCACATAAAACAGGTTACTTCATAATAACTTTTCTTTGTCCTCTAAGTAATGTTTCTGCAGCAGTTTATAGCAAAGGTTTTTGTTTTACCTATACAGAAGAAAAGTTCTCCCATTTCAGAAAGTATCATTAAGACCCAGGAAAAGTGAGATGCACTATAGAAAAATAGGCTAACTTTCCATCTCTTGTCAAAATAGAAATACTAAAAGCTAACATTTACCAAGTTCTTACTAGGTATCAGAAACCAACCATGTCATTGATCTTAGATCAAATAATCCTTATAAAAACTGTAGAAGTTAAATTTATTAGCATGGTAAAGTCAATTTTTCCTATATAAAAAAAATCTCTTTGTCTGCTGTGAATTTTTCAAAGATTTTCAATAGCTAACAGAAATAACTCACGCTTACTGATGATCATGGGCTACACAGAGATCCTCCACCTTGCTAAGTGGTTTTCTGAATTATCTCACCTAATCTTTGCAATATCCCTGCTGCACAGATAAGGAATAGATATAGGCTGTCATATTGTTGTTGTTGTTAGGTACCGTCGAGTCGGTATCCGACTCATAGCAACCCTCTGTACAACAGGGGAAACACTATTGTCAGTGCTTCTCTGCTGTTCGTAGGGTTTTCAATGGCAGATTGATTTTTGGGAGGGGGTTGCCAGGTCCTTCTCCCAAGCCTACAGCTTCTGGTGTTCCCAGGCGGTCTCCCATCCGGGTACTAACCAAGCCTGACCCTACTTAACTTCCGAGATCTGACAGGATCGGATGCCACAGGGCTACAGCTGCAGGCATAGGCTGTCATAGAGATAAGGAAATGGAGCCTATTGTGGATTCGAACTCAGGTCTGACTCCATGATAAGTTCCTAATCACACTAGAACTGCACTGTCCACTTAATCTACTTAGCTTAGATAAGATCAACGTACATTTCCTTGACCTCTATAAAACTTTTCAAGGGTGGTCACTGTCCTTGCTCATTGCTGTAGGCTTTCACAACCAGCACAAACTTGCTCTGAATCCTATTTGAGTTACTGAAGATGAGGAAAAAAGAGATGCAAAAGCACAGTCTCAGGGTGGCAGATGCGTGCAGTTGAGTCAAAGGGAAAGGGAGGAGCTTAAATATGAAAACCATCTCTGAAATATACAAAGAAGAATACAAGCAGTAAGTGTTCGTAGACCCAGAGAGAGCTCACAAGAATGGGAGATGTCAGCTCCAATTCTTTGTAAAGCCACACGGCAAAAAATGAAGAGAATTTTCCTGAATGTGCCTCCAAACAAAGAAGGAGAAAATCGTATGAAAAAAGCTTCATGTAAGAGGTGGAAGCAGATCGGAATTCTGCCCTAGGCAGAGCACAGCCCCACAGGGCTCTTCTGGCTTTGAGCACCTAGGGGAAGCCACCTATGAAATGACAACATGCGTATGCCTAGGACACAAAGAAGGACAAAGAAACATTTTCCAGCATCATACCAACATTTTCAAGTGTCTCTCCACATCAGGAATCTGAACTTCTGCTAATAGAAAAGTCACAAGTCACCTGCTGTCTCCTGAGACCACTTTGCACTCTATGGCATTGGAAATTCACACTGGACACGCATAGCCAGGCTGTTCAGCCAGAGAAGAGGGACAAGAGACCAACTGGAGGCTTAAGGAGCATTTTCCTCTCACCTTTGATGTATCAAAGGGCAGAGGGAATACAGAAATACAAACGAGGCTGCCTAGTGAAGCACCAGCCTGGAGCAAGGGACACCCACACACTACCCCCCACACTGAGGGGCAGTAGTGTTCCGCGTACTAGACTCCTGTGCCCTGAGACATGTGAGGCTTGGCAGAGTATTCTCAGCAATGACATCACAGGCATGCTAACCTGAAATCTACCTGAGGCGAGAAGGAAGTAACTGAAACCAAAGGGTTATTCTCTGCTCTGTGCTTGGTCCCCTCCTGGGCCTGACTGTGACCCCAACCATGAGCTGGATAGGAAGCTCTCTTTCTCTCCCCTTCCCAAGCCCCTTCTCTCTCAGGGCAGAACATTGCTGTCATGAACTGCCAGCTGGAGGGAATCCTCTCCCTTCCAAACAGACCTCAGAATGCCAATTCCAGGCCTGCCTTACTTCTGACTTGGCTTATGGCCTGGAATTCCTTGTTGCTGGCCCCACCTAGTAGACTGGGTATGCCAAAATGCCAGGCCTGAACTTGCTACACCCTTTGGACACTATATCTTGGACCACCCAGCTGCCTGCACAGAGGCCAACTTCTATATCCAGGGTAAGTGCTCCAAAGCCACTTTCCTCTTAGTAATTGGGGTGTTTCTGCCCTTTCTCAGCTTCCTCTGGCTATCTAGAGACTCTGTGTTGCTGGGGTTCTAGCAAGTCCCCTAAGCCTCAGCATCCCGTGCCTCCTCATCTGGTGTATAAACCTAGGAAACAGCTCCAAGTCACATCCATTCAAATCCACATAGTCTGTGAAAGGATGATTTCTATGTCAGATACCAAAAAGGGGTGTGGAAAACACAGCTATCCTGCCTGGATCTCATTCATACCCAAAGAATTCTTTCAGAAATATATCTGAAGTAAGTCTCCATAAGTCAGACATCTCGGTAATAGTTAGGCAGTAAGTTCCCTCCCATGTAATAGAGCTAGAGGTAAGAGCAAGTAATTGCATATCTTATCTACAGAAAAGGATGGGAAAGTTGAGTGGTGGGTGCCTGCAAGCCCAAAGCTGGGTGTCTATATTTTCTCTAGTCAAAAGATTCAGTATGATCAGGTTAAAAAAAAATATTCAACTTATAACAGTGATGGTGTGAGAAGATGATCTCTACCAAAGAAGCCTAAGAATTTTCAAGGCATGAAATATAACTATTGGAGATGAAAACTAAAATTATGAAAGCTGTCCTAAGTGATCATGCTTATAACCACCCTTCTATACTTATTTTTCTTAAAAAAAAAAAAAAAAAAAAAAAAAAACACCTCCTGCTTCCCCAGACATGGTCACCCTTGCCTAACCTCCAGGTCAGAGCTGGGGCTGAAATCCTAGTTCTGCAGGACTATTTGAATCGTCCTGATGAAGCAACCCATTCCTCGGAGCCTTCCCTGGTCCACAACGATGTGGTGGTGACAAGGGACTAGCTAATTCAAAGAATAGTGTGAGAATAACTGAGGTGATGTATGTGAAAACTCTTGGGAAAATGTGACATGCTGTAAAAATGTCCCTTCCCTTGGGGGAATTTCCAGTATCCTCCAACACAAGGGTAGGTGCATTTTCCACACACAGTTATAGCTGGTCTTACACTATAGTTCCATCGTCTGTTCATACATAGCCATTCCTGAGCTCCTTCAGCACAGTAGTCTTTTTTGTTTTGATTTTTTGTTTGCTTGTTTTTTTGAGACAGAGTCTTACTATATAGCCCAGGCTTCCGGAGTGGTGGGATTATAGGGTTGGGCCACCATACCCAACTAGTAAATGTTCATGTTCACCATTGTATATCCTCCAGTCCCGAGATATTAGTTGGCAGGCAGTGTGTGTTGAATGAATGGTGGACCAAAATCATTTATCTATTTGGGGTTTTTAAAGATTATTTAGGGTGATTTTCGAAAAGGGTGCAGTAGAAAAGTACCATTACCTTTTTAAATTTTGTTTCTCTTCAGATAATAGTCAAGTTGTTTACCGTGAGTTTGTTCAGCTCTTTCCATATTATGAAAAAGACAGAATTCATTATAGGAAAAGTTAACAAAGAATATCATCATATATTCTAGGAGTTTGCTTAATTCTCATTTCTACATGGCAAGAGCCTTTACATATGGAATAACTGATTGGTTGACTCAACTGATTGAAAGAAGAGGAAAGCCTGAACATGCCACTTATATCATGTTATTTTTTGGTCACAAATGTGATCTCCATTTGTCTGGTGAAACCTATATTTCTATATAGCCATCTTACCATCACCAGTATATGCTAAATATAATAATAATAACAACAACAACAACAACAACAATGTTTTCCAGGAAACAATAAGATGGCCAAAAATTCTTCGACTAAATTCTACTCATATTGCCACAAAGTGAAATACAGACAGATGATCTACTCTTAGCTCTCTCCCTCACTCGTTCCCTCTCTCCCCACTCCCTTAAATGGCTCTAATTAAGTAATATATGTGTCACTCAGAGCAGAAGTGGATAAAAATGATCATTTTACATTTAATGAAGAACATTGGTATTTTTAGCTTCTCCATTTATTAGAGAGTGTATTAGAGAGTACCTGATAGTGGACTCTGTGGTTTACTGTTATGGTAGTCATAATGTGCGGCAAAAGGTGGATTCAAGCAGGAATGTTTTGTTCCTGCTCATTTGCAAGGAGTGGAAGTTAACATCATAACAACTAGAGGTTCTATTTGACCACTCCACAGAGGATATATGAAAAGTAATCATAAGTTCTCAGTTTATCTTATTATGATGATGGAGGAAAAGGAGCATAACTTCTAAAGATATAATTGAAAAGAGGAATTCATTTATAAGGAAATAACTACAACAGTAATGACAAAATTAATTAAGACTTAGGTCCCTCAATCCTTAAGGAAACTCAGGGTCTAACCTATAACTATAAAACAAGATACAAATATCACAGTTAGGAAGATAGCAAGACCCATGCTGAAGTGAGAGAGGATGAATTACAACAGACAGAACTGTACTATGTATTCTTGTCCAAATGTTAACTCCATCACTGAGGGAGTCCCAGAGAAGATGAGCAGAGGCTTGAGCATCAGACTCAGCCTCAATTTATGCCTTCAAGGTTAGACTATGGGAAAGTAAATACCAGCTTTTCTGCAAATTACAGCTGCCTTAGAGTGTTAAGGGATACCAGGTGATCTCTTAGGCAAACGAGGGTTGTGGAAGTTAGCATTTAAATATCATAAGTCATATGCTTATATGTTTGTTTGTGCCATATGGGTCTTTGCCAAGGAACATGGTCCCAAAATCCACCCCAAATTCCACCTTGTTAGAGTATCAGCATCCTCTGATCTTTATGAAGATGGATGCATACCTGCATGGACATGGGTAATCGGACAACCAAAAGTAAGTGTACAGTAACAGGTGCCAAAATGTGTTCAGCAGCATAACTAAAATGTAATTCTGATTAAGGCAATGAGGCAAACTTCTAGTCACACTTTTCACGAGAACCTGTGGGGAGCACCTGGAGGTCAGACTAAGACAGCTAGATCTGCACAAACAACCAAGGAGCTGTCAGGGGGCTCTGCTCTGGGGGTCTCCAGGAACAACCCAAGGTGGCGCTCAGTGTGCTTAGTGCAGAACCAGCTGGAGACTTGCATAAAACAGTATTTGCATCCTCCTGACGTCCTTCTCCTGCTGGGCCCAGCAGATAAGAGCAGCAGCCTTCTTAGCTTAGTTGCTCAGAGGCAGTTTCTCAAGGGCAGGGTAGAGAAGGCAACATAGTAAAAAGACATGGGCCACATGTGTGCTGTGTTGAACACAGCAAACCAAGCTGGACCAAAAATTAAGACCTTAGCATCCACCCAGAGTCCCACTTTAGAAACCTGCCACTAAGGTTTGCACCTGTACTGGAAGGCTAAAACAAGCTACAGACATGAAGTTTTATTTTCAAAGGCAGTGACAACTCACACAGACTGCAAGGTGTAGGGCTGCCTGTTAAGCTGGCCGTCTGTTCTGTTCTTATGCTACAGAGAGAGTGTATGAGATGCCCCAGTATGTGTGTGCTAGAGTGGCCCAGGGAGCCACCCCACTCAGCATTCCCCACACACTGCCATACAGACACACATGAGTAAGGGAATGCTCATACTTTTTGCATTTTTAATGAGGTACTTTCCTATCAGATTTTAATTCACTGCCCTACTAGCAATTTATAACAGATACATTATTAAATGTCTAAAATAAACTATACTCTCACAATGCTGAGCACATTCTGGTACAAGGGAAATTCCCTTTGAAAAGGATCATTTGATTGGTGCTAATAGTTTTCTGGATGCCTCTTTCTGTGTGTCATGCTATGAACAGGAGGGAGAGATCCAAATAAACTGCTTCCGTCATGGAATTAAAGGAGTATACTAAGCCCCATGTATCTCATGAGTATTGACCCAACATTTTAAATGGCTGTCAAGTACGTTTTGAAAGCCAAAATTTGGTAACCCCCAACCATGCATTCTTATGGCATTGCTTGGCCTAACTTGATAGATTGATTCTGAAAATATACACTAATTTTTTAAATGCAAAACAGACCCACTTGTTTTAGGGCCTGCACAAACAGAGAAGTAGGAGAGTGGAAACAGCATAAACAATGTTGTTTATATCCAAGGCCTGAGAAATCCTCTGCACTTTCCTGCAAAATTGCAGGAAGTCTCAGAACGACCCCCACCCATTAAGGTGGAATAAGAACCATATTTTCCACAGAGATGGATACCATTTTTCAGACATACTGACATTAAAAGATCATGAGGCAGAGGCACAATTAATAAAGGGTGGGTTTTCCTCTAACCTGCAATTGAAAGGGCAGAAAATTCCCTCCACAAACAATGCTAAAAAAGCTAAAACCAAGTGAAGCCAAAGACAGCACAAGGGCTGTTGTGAGAAACATTAAACATTTTCGTTGTTCTGCTTCACTTTTGACCTCCAGTGAATCCATAAAGATGGTTTCTATAGTTGTGTACCTAAAAGGAGATGATTTTTGCCATCAAGAGTAGCCAGCCGCCAGCCATGTGCATGTGCCTTTAAACCCTGAAGTTTTTGTTGTGTTGCACTGGACCTACTTTATTCCTTTTCTTCATCAGCTGGCTTCCTTAGTACATTTCTCCATTTTTTTCTTGTTTTTGTAACAAAACTATATTTAAAAGTAAGCAACAGGAAGCTTTTACTTGGGAAGTTGAGGTTTAAGCACTCAGTGGCAAACAATGAACCGGAGAGATAAAGATGCAACGCAAATGGTAGGGAACAGACCTTTGGCAGCTTCCTGCCAAAGTTGACTTGTGAGCATGTGTGAAGCCACGATATGGACTACCAGTGCTATTTTGCTTTTATTTACTCCAATTTATTTGTTCCTGTGAGAACCTCTATAAAAACAAAGTGTGGGGACAAACAATGGAAGCCTTACTGTCTCCACCTTGCCAGGGCTTTTATTTAACACATTATCAAATGTTTTCATCGGTGGAGCTCAGCCCATTCATTCAACTCTGAATCACAACCCAGATCATATTGCTTTGGGTAGGTAGGTGGGGGAACCTATGCATTGCTTGTATCACTGAAGGAAAGACACAAGGAAAGCAAGCAAGCAAACAAGAGAAAGCAAGGGGCGAGGGTTCCCTGCCATCCTTTCCTTTTGACACTTACAAACAGATTTATGTACTTTATAACACTTTAAGGCTGGGGTTTAGCTCAGTTGGTAGAGTGCTGCTCCACACTCTCTGAGGACCTGGGTTCAATCTTCAGCACTGCAAAAATGGGAGCAGGACATGGCAATCCACTCCTGAAGCAATCCTGAAACAATCAGCCATTGAAAACCATATGAGGGTCGCTATGAGTCAGATCAGACTGGAGGGCACCTAACAACAACAACCTAACACTTTAAAATGGTCACCAGGTCCTCAAATAGTCACAGTAACTAAAACTATTTTTTAAAAGTCAGCTTGCAAGTCTGTAACATAATTTTATCACCATTCCCTCTTTTGGCCCCCTTCCCCAAACAGGTATCCATGTCAAAGGCAAGCTCTCCAGTTAGAGGCTTGTTTGACCTAGGTCATGCAAAGGTCAAGCTTTTCACCAGTTGTTAACACAAAGCTTCCAGCCAACCCACCCTCCAAATCCCGCTACACAGTCTGTTTCCATCTGCAAATGCGCTATGCACATTGGATTTTTCTCAGTTGTGCGGGAACTAACAATCCCTTCACTGTGAAGTGGTCTCAGTGACAAATAAATAGGTCAAACACTCTTCGGTGAAACTGTAGGCGCTGAATTTGCCAAATATGGAAATGTAATGGATTTTGACTTTTTCATTTTTAAAAAGGCTTTTTAAAGTGTTATTTTAAAACCAGTTGAACAGATTGCTTTATTCCTCTATTGAACTTCAAGGGATGCTGTCTTTTAAGCAGTTTTATGCAATCCAAACTATATTTTTGCCTCTCTGAAAGAGATCAATATTTATTCAGATTGATTTTTAAGATTTACATGTGAAAAATAGATAAAATTGGATCAAATATAAACTAAAACTAATTCTGTCAACTCCCATGAAAGTCAATAAAGCCAAAATAAATTTAGCAGATTTCATCCACCTGCATTTGAGAATTGTTTTACTTCATTATTTTTTATAAACTTGCTGAGCAGAAATTTGCTTAACTCTTACCAAAGCTTCCCTAACTGAAACAATAAGACTCTCTATGGAATATTTTGCACTTGAATATTATCACCAGGATAGCATATGGCAAACTAGCGGTAGGCAGTTTATCTTCATCCTCTTTGTAAGCTAAAATTAGCACAATGCTTTTGCAGCACTCTACACTTAACTCAGGCCATGGTGATATTCTCTACAATGCCATGCTTGTTCCACATCCTGCAAGCTTCCAATATTTAAGCAAATTGGTTGAAGGCTTATATAAACAATCACAGATACATTTTAGCACAATATAACCCCAAAGTAAAACCAACAATACAAAATAAACCTGTGCTATTAGGAATCAACCTGAAAAGCCTGCCTTCCTTTGCCTCCTGAATGAAACAGTTTAAATGTTTACAGAAGCTAATTATACCAAGTGGGATATTTATAAGGTTCCAAAAGCAAGATACAATTACCTTAGACAACTAAGGCCTTTTTTTGCTACTTGTTTACTGTATTCAGTTTTTCTTGATAATATGTCCTTGGTGCTAAAAATGCTTTGTTCTAAGAATTAAGCGTGCACTTTCTGAGGATTAAATGAAGGTGATCTGCCAATGGAAAGAGCTTACTCTTTAAACAGGAAAGCTGCTACTGGCTAGCTCCTTGAAAGGATTACAACACAAACAATGATTTTAAAAACAATGGGAGAGGTTCAAATAATACATCCCTTTTAGTTGGCCTGTAGCACTGTAATCTTCTCATCAAATAGTTGAAAACAAAACAAAACAAAACAAAAAACCCCAGGAAGAACTAACTTTGGAGACACAAGATTGGGAGGTAAGCCACAGAGGTATAGTTACCCTGGGAAAATGGAACACCTCCATCTCATTTATTCCTCTCCCCCCACTTTTAATGCTATTTGTTAAGGCAGATGTTATACTAATAAGATTTTGCTGCAATTTTCAGGAACCAAAACTGAACTGAAGTTTCTATCACTCCTATGTGCTGAGACAGATGTAGCCAGCTTGTTATCAGCAGATTAAACCAAAGATGACAAACAAATGCTGATACTGCCACTTCATTTTTATCAATAGATAAACATAATCAGTAGATACAAAATTTGTCATCAATTCTTGGAAGAAGAATGAGGAAAAGATAATTTCTCAAACGTTCATCACATGGTTGACCTGGGCATATTATTCTCAGAAGTATACACTTTGCCAAAGGAGAAAAACATGAAGATACTCCACAAACCATGGAAAGCAACTTCATACAGGATCGACCTATACTTCCCCTGAAATAATATATTAATCCATCTATACCAGTCATTCCTGATCTATAACTCTCCTACAACACACAGTATATTGGGTGAAAAAAAAAAAAGCAGAATACAAACATTTCAACAGGCAAGTCCTTAGAAATTTTATTAATAACCATAAAAAACTCATATATTCCACATCTAATAAAAAGGCTAATATGCATTTGGACTTTTTCAACTATATCTGTATATAAAAGAATCAAATCTATAATATTACTTTGTACCTATATATTCAGGAAATTCAGATATTAGGGGTGGTCCATGCATTTTGATTGTGGTTGTCAATGCTAAGTCCTAGATTCAGAATTTCTCCTCTTTGATCATGAAATTATGCAGAATTTATTGACCTTCTTACAAATTTCAATCTGTCTATAAAATGTTTATTCAAGGTTTTTCATACTACCTAGGTTTGTAAGCAAAGCTTTAATTTGTTCTTAGGGTTTCAGTATTTCAGAACTGAAGGGCAAAACTTCAATTACCAACCCAAATTTCTTTTATTTACAGAAGAAATTTTTGTCCCACAAGGCAATATCATTTGTCCCACAAGGCAATGTCATTTGTCCATCCTAGAGCACATGGAACTTGAACTACAAGGATATTGGTCTTTGAAGTCTACCACACAACCTCTCAGAAAGGTACTCAAAATATCCCACATAAACAATTATTTAAAATAGAAATTAAAGAGCCAGGCATGGTGGCACATGCCAGTAATTCCAGCACGTAAGAGGCTGAGGCAGGAGTTCAAGGTCAGTTGGGCTACATAATGAAGTGCTGTCTCAAAAAACTTAAAAATAAATAAATAAATAAATAAATAATTCAAAGTAAATAAATAGAATAGAAATTGATCACCATGAGCTGATCCTCACAGAGTCAAGAACAACTGTATTCTGCTGCTTCAGCATTTTTTCAAAGATGTCAAAGAAAGGAGTTCTACTCTCTGAAGGAGAATATAGGTCTAGTTGAAACATCCTTCTACTCAGATATCCATAGATTCTTATTCTTTTTTTACCAAAGAGGAATATATAGCAATATATACACATACATGTATGGATCTATGGATATTGTTATTTAGGTGCCCTCAAGTCGAGTCCAATTCATAGCAACCCTGTGTACAGCAGATCTAAACACTTCCCGACTCTATGCCAGACACAGGATCTTATTTACGTTTAAGCCCATTGTTGCAGACACTGTGTCAATCCATCTGGTGGAGGGTTTTCCTTTAAGCAAATATAGCAAAATGTTAACCATGGTAAAAACGGAATAATGAGTTAGGGTATTTTATTGTACTATTAATTGTATTTTTGTGTGTATGAAAATATTCATAATAAAAAATTAGGAAAATGCTAACAAATAATATGTGGGAAAGAATCTCAATGCGGTACTCCATGAAGCTTGCCCTATACTTTTCATTTTAAATGTAATATCCTAAGCTTTGGTGTGAGGCTCCCTGGACATTTTCACTGTATGGTATCTCAATGGAACAGTGATCACACAAGTGTAGGAAATTCTAGTCTGTAAAGGAATGGAATAATAGCTGGGTGCTGTGAAACATGCCTGTAATCCCAGCAAATTTGGAAGTACAGGCAAGAACATTGCAAGTTGAAGGCCAAAGGAGGCCTATGCAAATTATGGAGACTTTGTCTTAAAACAAAAAATGAAAAAAGGGATGGGGGTGCATCTCAGCAGAAGACACTTGCCTAGCATGTGTGAGGTTGCACTAGCATGTGCATGTGCAACCCCCCAGCAATGCAAAATAAACAATAAATAAATAAATAAATGTTTTTAAAAATAAATAAGAGGGATGGAAACATCAAGAAACTTTCTATAGTACCTTGAAATGAGATGAGTTTGCAGCTAGTAACAAAAATTCAAGCATTACTGTGTCACAAGAGAATGGGTAAAAAAGAAAAAACCAAAATGGTGGTGGTGCACACCTATAATTCCAGCACCCAGGAGGCTGAGGCAGGAAGAGGATCAATATGAGTTCAAGGTCAGACTGGTCTACATAGCAAGTTCCAGGCCAGCCTGGGCTACACAGCAAGATACTGTCAAAAGAAAAAGACAGTGAGAGAGAAACAGAGAGAGAGGAAGAGGAGGAGGAGGAGGAGGAAGGAGAGGAGAAAAGGAAAAAAGTCAGAATAAGAACTGAAGTCTATGCTCTCATTATAATGAGACTACAACACTGTACACATAAAGAAGGGCAAGAAGAGACATAAAGAATTGGGGGGGAGCAAGAGTGGGCAGCCGGCAGCACCAATAATTTTGTATGGGACAGAAGTAGTAAAGTGGATCCACTATAAACAAATAAAAAATTCCCTGTAAATCTAGTTTTGCCTCTCTGTAACCTCCTAGAATCAAGCTTTCCTATTCACTTTCAATGGGGAAGAGATATTTTGAACCTTATTTACCAACTACACTTGCTATAAATGTATTCTTCAAGATCTATATATTTGTTAAAGTTTATCTATAATACCAAGCATTGATTTTCTCAATCTTAAAATCTACCAACAAACATTGTTATCTTGAAATTCAAAGGCTTGATACTGCCCAATAGCTTCATGAATACCAAAGATCATTGTGACAAGATAATATCAGAGTTGCAAAAAGAAACTTTGTTAGGCAAATCCATTCGGCATCCATTGGCTCCTGTGAAGAAATTGCACCAAGGGCCCCTGAGACACTCATCCCTCACCCAACCTGACAGTTAAAAAGGGGTATGCCATTGGACATGTCACCTTGCCCAACACCACCATGTCCATTTGCTCACAGACATTTTAATATGTGGTGTAGAAGGGTTATGAGCAGTTGTTTAAAAGGAATGCAGTGGATCAAAGCCCTGTGGTAAGGATTGCACTAGTATATCTCTTCTCAATCACTCATTTCCCCACTGCTGCCTCAGGTCAAAGTGATGGACTCATCTGACGCTTCAGATTCATGGGTATTTGTGAGCAAAGGGAGTCCTGTGTAAGTGAAATCTCAGGGGCCAGAGTCTAGAGTGCCCTCCAGTCTGAACAGAAGGGCATTCAAACAATACTCTTGTGAAATGAAGATACATATGAGAATAGGATTTGATGCTTAGCTTCTTGTTATGCCCTCACTCAGACTCAGAAATGAGCACCAGTCCTAACCAGAGCCTATCTCTCCACAGAGAAAAATAAACCAAGTCATGATGATGATGATGATGACGAGCACAGCAACTAACACATTCACAATACTTGCCACTCGTCAGGCTTTGTTCTGAGTTCTACATAGCACCACGTTTAATGTTCTCAGTCCTGTAAGTAGGTACTAATATTACCTCCATTTCACAGGTGAGTTAGGCTATTCTTCTGCCCAAAGAAGTTAAACCATATGTAGAAAACTGATGTACTAAAAGCCTGTTTTCCATGAGGAGAAACCAGTAGAACATTGTTTCAGTTCTGACTATACATCAAAACCTTTTCATGACTGAAGAGTGCCAGAGAGCATCAACCATATTGAATGAGAAAGAAGGTGACTCCTAAAGAGAATAGCATCAGACAGTATATTTGTACCAGACACTTCCTAATTCAGGAATGGGGGGAGAAAAAAACACTGGATTATACATTCCTTGAGGTCAGGGATAGGTCTTATTCATCTTTGTTATCCTGGGACTTAGCAGTCCCTGGTATACAGGAGGTGCTCTGTGAAGAAGTAAGTGACTAAACAAAAGCATAAAAGAAATAGAATGCTACGCAGTGCCTGATCACTTTCTTCTAAAGATCCTGCCTCATTTTACTCTCTCCTCTCTCTTTCTAATGAGAGAAAGAGCTGGTGGACACATTTCAAAAAGAAATAGACCAGAAAGACATCAGTTACTAGGTTACTTCTTGGGGCTGGGGTTGAGCTCAGTTGGTAGAATAATGCTTGACACTCTCTAAGGCCCTGGTCTATCCCCAACACTGCAAAAAAATGGGGGAAGGACTTGGCAACCCACTCCTAAAACAATACATTGAAAACCCTACAAATAGCGGAGAAGCACTGACATAAGTGCCAGGCATGGTACAGTGCCAGGGAGTGTGTCTTTCTGTTGTGCATATGGTCGCTATGAGTCAGACTCGACTAGATGGTACCTAACAACAACAAAGTTACTTCTTAACCTGGTACAACCTGCAGCTACAGCCCTGTGGCATCCGATCCCGTCAGATCTCGGAAGCTAAGCAGGGTCAGGCCCGGTTAGTACCTGGATGGGAGACCGCCTGGAAACACCAGAAGCTGTAGGCTGGGAGAAAGACCTGGCAACCCCCTCCCAAAACAAAACAAAACAAACAAACAAAAAAAAAAAACAATCTGCCATTGAAAACCCTATGAACAGCAGAGAAGCACTGACAATAGTGTTTCCCCTGTTGTACAGAGGGTCACTATGAGTCAGATACCGACTCGACGGCACCTAACAACAACAACAACAACAACCTGGTACAAAAGCAAGGTGTTGGAGTTGAAAAGCCTGACCAGTTCAGAGTCTGTTGTTCTCCTGCTTACATGCTCAGGTCCTAGATAATTCTCTCCTATAAAATAGAGACATCAATATCTATCCAGCCATGATGTGGTATAAAGCTCACAAACTATAAAAAGTAATTTGTTTGAAAACTTTTCCATCATGTTGCATTGTATCTGACACATAGTAAATGGTCCATACATATTTGTTAAGTAACAAGGTCAGAACAAAAAGTCATGTGTCTCTGATTCTCTAAATCCCAACTCATAAAACTTAGTCTAAGAGGCTCAAAATTGTTAGGGCAAACCTCAACAGGGAGAGGGAAACCAACCTAGAGTATATGCCACTTCCTTCTTTAGGTTAGAGTTGGGACTGCTAAATGTAATTAATTACACATGATAAATAATATTGTCAAGCCTTATGGAGCTGCAAAGCTGATGGAAATCAAGAGGAGCTGAAGGTTTCAGGCTTGAGAATGAAGCCAAAGACCCTCAGCTCTCACACTCTTTCTCTCTTTGCTCCTTGCCCCCAGCATCCCAGGTCACAACAGAGAAACAGCAGCGTCATGGCTGTCATTTTGCTCTTCTGAAATAGGAACCTGGATTAGCTCTAGCTGGCTGAAGCCCAACCTAGATAAGTCCAGGGCAATGCTGATAGGTGGTGGGAAGGAATTTGAGGAAGTGACAAGAAATGCCACATCACCCAGCATTCCCACAAAGTGGCCTGGGAAGGGGCTGCACAGTGACTGGTGCTTGGAAAAATGGAGATAAACACGTAAGTCTTTTGTGGAGTCAGGACAGAGAGCCAGCCAGAAACAATTCATGTCCTTACCACATCCTTCAGCGACTACCAGGAAGAATGTAGGATATACCCCCCAGCACATACACCCACACACATTTCTCCCTCACGCAGCTGAGAGGGGACTGAGGTGAGAGTCTCAGGTGCCCTCCTTCTCAGGAAGTAGGATGCCCAAGGCAGCAGACTCATCTCCAGTCCTTTCTAAAGTACCAGCCAGAGAATGCTTTGTGTGTGTGTGTGTGTGTGTGTGTGTGTGTGTGTGTGTGTGTGTGTGTGATACAAAGGAATTGAACTGAGTGCCTTGCCAACACTTTGCAATACTCTACCACTGACCACCAGCAGCACCCCCCCCCCCTTTTTTTATTTCTATCTTGACATAGACTCACACAGGCTGCCTCTGGCCTCAATCTGGTGATCCTCCTGCCTCCATGTCAGGGATTGCTGGGATTACAGATGTGCGCCACCATGCCCAGCTATGATGTGTTATTTTGCAAGGATTCCAGATTGCAGTATTTCTGTGGCAGAGAAGGGTATGCTCCCTATCAGAAACAAACTCTTCCTAATTTCATTCACCAGGTAATGGACATCATAATAATCTGCAATGGCATCTGTCATTGCAAAGATTTCCACTGTTCTTCACAAGAGTTTCATAGAAAAGTGAAGGTCAGCAAGCAGTTATTCTCCAAAGAAATTCACCAGTAAATAAATAGGCCCTAGCAAAGGAGTGGGAGAGTAAGATTCTTCTATTGTTTGTTTTTAAAGACAGCAAGAAGTTCCTTTTGATTATATATTTCTTTACATGATTTTCTTTACTGATATTTTAAAATTTCTTTCAGAGGGTTTGCTCTCACAAAAATGTATCCAAAACTTGTCTTAGATATCATAGAAGGAAATCTGTATTTTGAAATAGACTATTAGTCAAAGGTAAAAAATACTTTTTTACAAAAGGTCAAATACTTTTATAAAAGGTATATTGTATATTACTTAATAAGCTTAGTGACTACTTAAAAGGGCATATTAGGCCAGCTGAATATATCCCATAATATCTCTGTGTTCTAAAACTCCTTGCAAGAAACTCTGTCTTAAATTCTGATATCTCAAATTATCCCAAACGTCTATAAAGAGAGAAGTTCAAGTCACTAGCACCCCAGAGGTTTCACAGGGGCCACAGTGGTTGGCAAGCCATATTTTCATCCTGAGTAGTCAGGGAAATATTTCAATACAGTATATTTTTGTTCAGAATTCTTTGAAAAAACAGCAAATAGGAAATGATTAGAATTACATTTACTTACCCTCACATATTAGTATTAAATTATTAGTTGTATTAGTGACTTACCTTTACATTAAACTTGCAAATTACACAGACCCTTATTTTCATTCTATGAGCATCTTAATTTTTGCCTGCATGCATATCTAATCATTTGCTTACCTCTTATCACTACAGGAACCTAGAGTTCTTAATTCTGTGGATTTCCACAGGGCAAGAATCTAGGCCACCATTTATGCACAAAAATCAATTCAGCCATCACTACACTATGCATCAAAACAACATTTAAGAGCAAAAGTTGAAGTCAGTGGCATTGAGCCAAAGCACCTCTCCTCAAAAGGAAAATGCAGCAGGATTTTTAAGAGCAAATAGGGCAGGTCACTGATGCTTAATGCCTCAAAAAGAAAGGAGGAACCCTTAATGCCCTGGAGTGTCTCCATTCAAATCTGGAACTTAAACATTGTGCCCACAGAAAAGTGCAGATTCACACACACACACACACACACACACACACACACACACACACACACACACATATTGCGAAGTGTCCCATGTAAATATTCGCTGGGTCAATTTTCTCCCTTTGCTCCATATGAGATCATACTAGCCAATTATACTTTTATGTTTTAATTAAAACCAGAAAGTGCACCATAAGTCTATTATATTTTTTATAAGAGCTTCATCTCTGAAACACAATATTATATCAACATGGTAGTTTCAAAAGAAATCATATTATTAAGAATCATAAATCATAGAAACACCACTGGCTTTTTCTAAAATTGCATTCAACTTACTAACTACACCATTCACAAGTTATAAAAATCTATGCAAATGTACATTAAAGCCATAAAAAGCTTTTCTTCCATATCCTTTATCCACAATTCAAATAAAGGTGAATAAAGAAAATCTGGCAAAAGGTATATACCAATACCTTCATGATCATTTCCCACAGCAAATAGGGTATTTTCCTCTGGGAATAGATATTTTCCTTAAACTACTGTTTATAACCCTTATCAGCTCAACAGCAATAGAGCCATCAAGTCCAATCTCTTGTGGAAAAAAGTCCAGGTCAACAAGTACTTACATTTTTGTTTATCTTTAGTTGTAATTACTACTGACATTCAATTAGGTAATAAACATGAGGTCTGTCAAATGTTCCCAAGGAACAGGTGATCCAGAAGCTATCTCAGCACAAGGCCATTGCCAGGTAATAAAACAATCCTGTTATAACAATTATGATTTGAGGAAATTTATTTATAGATGCAAACATCAGCCAATTCTGAATGAATATTGCTGTACCATTCCCATCACTGGGGTAATAAGAATGGGGAAGGATGAGAGGACTCTGGCTGGGATTATTCACCCACAATAACTTGCACCCTTATGAGCACAGTACCATCCAAAGAAAAGGTTTTCTCCTCTTATCTTTTCTATTTAAAGTCAATTTTGTGGAGCTCAATACAGCCATGTCCTTTACTATGCCAGCCAGGTTCCTGAGCCCAGTTGCCTTTCTCTGCCTGAAAACCAATTCTACGGTTATGTGTGTGTGTGTCTATTTGGAACTGTTGCATTATTTCTTTAAGCCAGCATGGTTGCTACATCAGAAAACACTTCATTTTAACTTGAAAGGTGCTAGAATTTGCTCAGCATGTTTAATTCTAAAGAGTCAGATAGATATTTGGAATAAAGACCACATAGTTCTTTCCAATCCATCATGAAGCTCACTGATATCAAAAGGAGTTATGCATTTGGATCTGGGTAGCACATAGCACATGGCTCCATGCCATATTCAACTTACAGATTAAAAATAGAATCTATTCCAGCTGCAAAGTAAGACACATTAAACCTACTCCCTCCATCTGAAAAATGCAAATTTAATCTAAGGGCTGTGGCTAGTATCTAAGACAATGACCCTGATCCACAGAAGGGAAACCTATTGCCTACACTTTAATTATGAAAAATGAGCTTAAGAAATATTCTTGGAGCCTAAAAGTAATGCTTCCACCTTTTTCTATGTAGTTTCTATTAAAATTCCATCATTTAGTGGAACAATATCTGCCAAAGCTCACTACTTTTCTTCCAAGAGCATCAAGACATCTGGAAACAAAGTAAAAGACAATCCTAAAAATACACAAACCCATGCCTTGGGAATATAGTGAAAACTAAAACAAGGAAAAAAGGAAAAAAAATTCTAAACATACAAAATGAAGTTTGCTAGTTTTACAGACAATTTTCACTGTAGATATACTAAGTACTAGGTGATAGTGTTTTAGTCATATAAATACTGTTTCAATACAAAAACGTGTCACTTTTTAACACGCTGACAAAAAGGCAAGGTAACCACAGTCGTATCAGCAGGCAAAAGCATATACTATTTCTAATCCTAGATTCTCTTAAGTCTTGGGCAGGTAATCAGAGATTCTACATAGAAAGAACTTAGCAGGTGGGAAATGGAAAAGGCTATAGTATGCCAGGATTAGCATCTACTGGGAGTCCATAAACATGAAACCTTGTGAAGCAAAACATCGACTCCACAGTGCTCAGGAAATGTTCATCAATCAGTTGTCAAGCAAAGAGGGAAGTCAGCTCATTTTCAGAGCAGTACACTGGTGAAATGAGTCACTGAATTCCCATGATAGCCTGGCTAGCCTCTTCCTTTCCACTCAGCCCCTGGTCCCCTTGGTGCCAGAGCCTTCTCTGAGGGAAGGGGGAGCAGGACGTTTATTAACCAGCTTCAGGAAGGGGTGGGAAAAGTGTCACTTCTGTCCAGCAAAGGTGTAGGGGGAAAAGCCATGGTCATTAACAACCAGCTTCATTTTCTCCATATCTAGAAAGCGGAGGCTACAGCTAAGAAGACAGTGAGCATGCCAGATGGGGCTCCTAGTCCATACAGGCATCATTCCAAACCCTTCTGCCACCTAGCACTCCTCAGAGGCATGCAGTTTGTTCATCTGGCCCAGTCCTCTCCCTCTCCCGACCCTTCCCTTGGCCTTAGTTCAGATCCTTAAGATGTCTGAGTAGCTGTAGGGCTGCCTCCAGCCTTCACCTGCACAGATTGCTCATCCGCTCAGATCTGACCACCACGCCACAACTTCAACATGTTCAGTGACTCTGTATTGTCTCCAGAACAAATGCCAAGTGCCTTAGGACCCTTTATGATCTGGCCTCTGCCACCTCTGGTGCCTCCCCTCAGACACATCCTTTCTCACACTCTGTCCTCTGTTCACACTGAAGCCCCCAGGAAGCTTCCACGGTGTCTTGCTTTCCCTCTCCTCATACCTTTCCACAAACCAATGTCTTTTCCTCCCCTGCCTTTCATCTTCTCCACCTGTCCCAAGTTCCTATCAGAGACCCACTACCTTGGAGGATCTAGTTGGACAATCAGTAATTTAAAAAATGATTACTTCTGGGGCTAACTCTGGGGGAGGAGCCAGCAACTAAGATGATGGCGACAGTCTGCGTGGAGAAAGGCCAACATACAAGTTCCACTGAGGCTTGATGAGAAAGGGTGCTGTGATCAATTAAGATTGCTTGCCATGGAAAGACCCGAGTGAGGCCATACCTATGTAAGGCAATATGCATCACTGCCAGTTCTCTGGGCACTGTCCTTTGACTTCCACACTGCACTGAGCCTACTCACTCAGGAGACTTAACCTACCATGGGTGAACTGGACTGTTTTGAGTGCAGAAATGCCCTCTTTTGTTCTGAATTCTCACATCTAGCACAGCACTAGTATGCAATGGATGTTCGATTAGTCCTCATTAAGTCAATGAATAAGAGTATTTCTGCTTTCACCTTTTCTACCTTTGGGAGTATTCCTGTCATAAACCTAAAATTCAGTTTCAAACAATACCTTTTATTTGCACTAAATTTATTTTTTCACCCACAGGGATGTTCTTGGTGCTCGGATATGATAATTCAAATATTCATAATGCCCAACCTCCTCCAGTTTATAGACTGAAGTCCTATTTCCTCAGAACTTTCTTTTAAAAGACTGTAGTCCTGGTATCTTTCCATATTGGCACCTCCAACTCAGCCCCTCATGTTTGCCATTGCTATTTGAATCTCTGTCTCCATTAACTGTTTCTGGGGACAGTAACCAGAGTGACAAGAGTACTCTCACTCCCATCCCTGGCCCCAAAGCAGAGGAAGAAACGACTGGAGAGTGGAGCTGATCCCTCATATGATAGTCAGAAGGAGACAGACAGGGGAGAAAGGCCTCTTGGCATCACAAAATAATCAGCACCTCGGATCATATGAAAACAGGCTGTCATCTGTTTCAACTATGGAAACTGAGACTCGCTTAAGTACCAAGGAGGTAAGAGTATGAATTGACTGAGTGGGATTCCATACATCTTGTCAAGTGGTCCAATATTTCTAAGCTGTCACTATCCTAGGAGCTGAGGGGAATTTCAGAGATATTGCAGAGATGTTCTCAAGGATGACAGTCTGTGCCATCTCATTGGCCTCCCTCTGTGAGGACATGAGGAGAATTTCTTTTACATCTTAATTCTAGTCAAAATGATTCTGCTGAGTAACTTTCATGAATGCTGAAAAATATTATAATCTAATTACATTTCACTCATTGTTTTGGGGTGGTAGGAAGCTCAGCATCAGATTAACTGCCTACTTCAAGCAATTACACATGATCTTTTAATAATAATATCCTTCTATATTGCCCCATGAGTGACTTCTTGTTTATCTTCCCCTCCTTCTAATTTCTTCATCTACTTATTTTTATGCTGTTGTGTACTTAGCCATAAAAAAATTGTGTGCATGGCACAGCATCAGGTAGTGCTTCATTGTGTTGTACATAGGGTCACTATGAGTCAGACCTAAGTTGATGGCACTTAACAACAATAGTGCATTTATATACTTTTGTTGTTGTTAGGAGCCATCGAGTCAGGTCCGACTCATAGCGACCCTTTTAGAACAGAACAAAACAATCCCTGACTCTGTGCCAGGTATACGATCTTTTTTAATGATTAAGCCCATTGTTGCAGTCTCTGTGTCAATGCATCTAGTTGAAGGTCTTCCTTTTTTTTGTTGACTTGCCACTCTCCCAAACATGATGTCCTTCTCAGAGATTAGTCTCTCCTGACAATACATCAATCTTTTCTTAAAATGAAGTGGACAATAAATATCAATTTTAAAATTCAATACAGATGGTACCAATTTATAATAGTTCAACTTACAGCTTTTTAACTTTTCAGTTGATGGGAAAGTGATGCACATTCAGTAGAAACCCTGTATCTAATTTTGATCTTTTTCTTGGCTAGCAGTGTGCAGGAGGATACTCTCTCACCATGCTGGGCAGCCACACACCACATCTCTCAGTCAGCCACAAGACCATACAGGTGAAAAACTGATACTCTATAATGTGTGATGTTGCTAAGCTATGATGTTCAGTGAGTTAGGTGCATTAGATGCATTTTTTAACTTTTGATATTTTCAATTAATACTAGGCTTATCAGGACATAATCCCATTGTAACTTGAGGAGCATCTGCATATGCTTTTATCTCGAGATATCAAAATATTAAAAGGAGGTCAAGGTGCTGCCTGTCTTGGTGTCATAGATACATCCTAATAGGAACACTCCAAAAAAGATTGGAAGAAGGACCTGGCAGCCTACTCCCAAAACAGTTAGCCATCGAAAACCCTATGAATAGCAGAGAAGCACTGTCAGATATAGTGCCAGGCATGGCACAGTGTTGGGTAGTGTTTCATTCTGTTGTACATAGGGTTGCTATGAACTGGATGCAACTTGATGATAACTAACAACAACAGCAAAAAAGATTAGAACTAAAATAAGTGAAAATGTACAAAGATGTTGTTGTTGTTGTTGTTAGGTGCCACTTAGTAGGTATCTGACTCATAGTGACTCTATGTATAACAATTGAAACTATTGTCATGCTTCTCTGCTATTCATAGAGTTTTCAATGGCTAATTGTTTCTTGGGAGTGGGTTGCCAGGTCCTTCTCCTAAGCCTACAGTACCCATGTTACCAGGCAATCTCCCATCCAAGTACTAACTAGGCCCAACCCTGCTTAGCTTCCGAGATCTAACAGGATCAGATGCCACAGTGGTACGGCTGCATAGCATTCATCAAATACCAATAATCTAGCAGCATACCTACTAACAAATTAAATATTTTCTGCATTCACTCTTCAATTCCCCCTTTCATTTTTTCTTTTAAGTACTGAGGGTTGAACCCAGGGATTCCTGCATACCATGCTAAGCAAGTACTCCACCACTGAGCTGCACCCTCAGCCCCTTTTATATTTTTGGTTTTGAGACAGGATCTCACTAAATTGTAATCCTCCTGCCTCAGCCTCCAAGTCATTGGGATTACAGGCATGTGCCATGGCACCTGGTTAATTCCCCTTTTCTTAAAAATATATGATTGTGACTAAAATTTAAGATTTGCTATATAAGGCTGGGTGGGGTGGTGCACCCATGTAATCCCAGCAACTCAGGAGGTACAGGTGGGGGCACAGGTGAGTTCAAAGCCAGATGTAGCCTGTGTAGCATAATGAGACCCTGACTCAAAATAAAAAAATAAAAGTAAAACATTTGCAAAGTATGTGTGAGGTCCTGGGGTCAACCCAAATGTACTGAAAAAAAGTTGCTATATAAAATCATATTTTCTTTTTGTTCTGGTATGGAAATAACTAAAAGGAGATTTTCTCCATTGTTTGTTAGGAAATAAAATGAGTTTATCTAGAAGGTAATACATATGGGTTGTATTGGTAAATGGGGGGAAGCCAAAGCTAATTGTACTAATCAGATAGAATGCTTTTAGGATAAGTAATTATGGAAAATTATCTTCAAGACTGAACTAATCCACAAAGCCAGACACTTGAGTAAAACCCAGCTGTACTAACTACACTTCAATACAACAGGTAGACAATGTCTATATCTTTTTAAGGAAAATGTTTGGCATAAATTTCTTGTTTGGGTTATTTTTTGCTAGGCCAACTGCCAAAGCCTCTACTACTATCCTTAATTAGTGCAAGCATTCATGGGGGAGGGGGATAGATTCAGGGGCAGAGCTAAATATTACACCCCAGGGGATGAAGTCATATCTGCTACTAGGAAGGGCATAGAACATTCTCTCAGAGTAGCACAGTTACTTCTGTTCTAGGGACCTGTCTCAGAATTCATCCTCACCTCCAGCCCTGTGTTCCCTCAAGAGATACTGAAATGCTGTGGCAGTCTCCACCCAAATTTTTTAAGATGCCCATTGAGGGGCACAGGATGATAAACAAGGGTAGAAGTAGGCAGAACAGGGAATTATAAAAGTGGTGTGATTGCCGGGCATGGTGGCGCACACCTGTAATCCCAGCGGCTTGGGAGGCAGAGGCGGGAGGATCACAAGTTCAAGACCAGAGACAGTCTGCGTAACTTAGTGAGACCCTGTCTCCAAAAGTAAAAAATAGGCTGGGGGTGCAGTTCAGTGGTCTAGCACTTGCAGAGCATGCAAGTGCGAGGCCCTGGGTCCAATCCCTAGTACCGCAAAAAAAAAAAAAAAAAGGGTGTGATTTACAGTACATCCCTAAACCCATCTATTACCAACTTCTGAAAAAGCTCCCCATTGAATATTTCCTTGGTTGCCCTTGAAAATTCATTTCTTAGGACAGGTGAGACCTTGGCACCTATTTATACTTTGACAGATTTCCACATGAGATTCCCTGAGAGATTAGCTCTCTGGCACCCAGCAGAAATCAGTCCTGAGGGAATGTGGTACAACCACAGTTTAAAAACAGGAGAGCGTTTGTCAACCCTCTTTAATAAATAATTATCCACCAATGGCTATGTGGCTGTAACTGTGCTGGGCATAGGATATTCAAAGATGAAGAATATATAGTACCTTCCCAGGGAGTCTCCTAAGAAGGATGACCCATAAATGGCCCAATCCACATATGGTAAAGGACAAAAGCACAGGATACTGGGACAGCACAGAAGAGGGTCACACTGTCTGACTTAGGGGTTTGTGGGATACTTCTTAGAGATAACAATTTATTAAGCTTAGAAGTCCTGAATCTGGCTATATAGACCCTTCTTCTAACCAGGGTGTGTATTTATGGGGGAGTCCTGTGGTTGGAATGGAAGGCATATATGTACCTCGAAGGGGAAAAAATTACATAATTACATTTTTATTCTCACTAACCTCTAATTGGAATTTGCATTTCCTTCAAGCACGTATGCAGGTAAGAAACAAAGCACAGAACTATTAGTAGGACTGTGGCTTTGCCCCACATGGAAATCTTATTTACAAATTACAATATGGGTTTTACAGCTATCTTAATACATCATTTACATTAAATCACTTTTACAAAAACACAGTACACATTGGAATTACTGATAGCTGGTGTTACTTTATGCACATTTTAAAAAGCACTTACATTACTATATCACAATTCTTTTTGAAAAGGTATTTCAATATAGTTTCCCATATAGTCCTATGTATTTTTAATACATTAATAAAAAGATCCCTCTGACAAAGTATCCATTGGTTTCACCAAACTGCTAAAACAATCTCCTTCCCTACAAGAAGCCAAGATCCCCTAAAGAAGATCAGTTATGATTTGGTAGCCAGGTTACTAATGGGGACAGAAGTAATGAAGACCCCCATGGTTCAGATTCGAGGGGCCTAAGTGTCTACACCTTGTGGTTTATCCAGCAACCCTAACCACATAGTTCACCGTGTCTGGGCCATGAGCACGTTGGGTAATAAATACACTTGCAGGCTCCTAAGAGGATGTGGTATTTAGTGAACATCCACTTACATAAGCTTGATGATCTTGGTAGCACACACAAACTTCCTAAGGACAAATCTAACAACCTATTCATTTTTGGGGGCCTCGCACAGAATGCCTGACACATAGTAAGTACTTAATCCACTTTGATGACTTGACTAGAATGTATAAATTTACATTTCCCCCTTAAATATAACTCCCGATAATGTTTTGGCTCATCTGCAGAAGAGATTATAATTCTAAACTCTTTTTATCTCCTTGGGCTATGTTAAATGAATGCTTCTCTAAAATTAACTTCCTCACTTCAGCCTTGCCAAGAATGACACCGTGTGAAGAATCCACCACCTGGGACAATGGATTCTCTCCTCATTCATTTTCTTGAGTAGAAACTAAAACACATGTTTAAGCCATGCCAGGCTGTGTGCGGTGGCCCTAGAACACATAGCCAACCTGAAAAACAAGTTATGCCTTACAGTTTAAAACCCAACACAGAAGCAAGAGAAGGGGAAGTTGAGAAGACGAGAAATGAAAGGCCTTATTCAGGAACTGAATGAAATAATTACAAATTAAGACCTGGGTTGTTAAAGCTAAACTTACCATTTTTATTAATTACATAAAACAATAACATGCATGTCATTAATATGAGCATGGAATATATTCTTCTAAATGTGAGGCAGTCAGGGGAAATACGTTGCAGTTCTGGAAACAACTGAGGATTGCGAACAATTAACTCTTGAGTCTACTACAACAGAAAACATTCCACTTTTGCTAAAATGCTAATTTTTTATTGAGGGGGTTGGGAGAGGCATCCTCTAACTTACAGCAGACTAAGTGAAACTGGAAAGTAGATACCTTTTTAAAAAGTTTTCATGCTTTTGGCTGCAGATCTAAATGATGAATTGATAATAACATTATTCAAAATTCTTTACCATTCCATTTTCATTTATTAAAAATAATGCATGATTCTTGGGAGACAAAATAATTCCAGAGAAGCCAAATAATATGCAATTTTAGAAGTTCTACAAGTCACACCAGAGTCAGTATTCCTTAAAGGCAAAAACACAACATAATTCCAATCCATCACTTGCAACAAAACCACAGTATCTACACAGGTGAAAAAGGCCAGTGTAAGTAGCAAATTCTGAGACATCACATATCAAGTCTTTTGTTAAATGCAATCCAAAGGTAAAACAGAATTGTGGTTTTAAGACTACACTTAATAAATATCACACCTTTTAAGTTTCAAAAATGAGAGTATAAAAATTGATAAGAAATCCAGACCATGAGTTCACACATAAGTAAAAATGAGCAATCAACAGAAAATATAAGAAATGACCCTGTTGACTAATGTCCTGTCTTTTCCAATTGAGGGTCACAACTATTCAAACCCAATCACATGAGGATGGAATCAGTAAAGGTCAATCAAAGACAGGCTGAAACTCCAACTGTCTAGCTGACCTTCAGAGCTTGTGACAAATTGCTATCAGTCAATGTCAACTAATGACAGGAGCTCTTTGGCTAATCAATTGTTCTAAAAATGATCAAGAAAACTACTCACAGGACAGCTCATTTTCACATCAATGCCTGTGAAGTATGAAAAGCTCATTTTTTGAGTTTTTAATAAGCTCATAAGTAAAGCAGTTACTTGGTAACAGAGGTCACCTTACAGAAAAAGAGAGAACCTTTGTCTGTCTTTTCTATATCCTTTTATTACCATATTATAGTAAAAATATGCCATGGATATGCCAGAGGGCTACATAATAAAGTAGGTAACACTTCATCCACTTTTGAGACAGATACTTCTGTGTTAGAGAAAAATCTATTTGGCTGTAAATAATTTTAAATGTCTTATTTGGTTGTTTAAGATAAAAAAATAATGACCTCAAGTTTACTAGTGATATTCCCTAATAGAGAGAAGATGCACTTCCAGTGAAAATGTTTATGGCCAAGTTCATGCTCTGAAATATAGTAACTCCTTTTAGATGATGAAGTTATTTTTCTTTCAGATGACCTGCTTTCATGATGCTAGAAGAACAGAAAACTGTTACATTTGATGTCAATAAAAAGAAAGGTGAGTACATTACAAAGTGTTCTTGGGAAAACAATTCTCTATCTACACATCTAATTCAACATATTAGCTAAGTTAATAATATGGACCTTTAGATAACAAGCATTTGTGGATTATAATAACTTCCCTTTTCTCTTTTACACCTGACTTTTCCCAACAGGAAATCATTTTCCTATTCTGCCTGCCACCACGTGCCAAGGCCACCCTTCAAACTGCAGCCCAACCTTAAACATAACCAAAGCAATGCACAGGGTGCTGATAGTCTAAGGGTGCGAGCCTGTGGTCACAATTATATTTTATTTTTCCCTTTTCTCAAAAGTGTATTAGTCAAAATACATTACAAAGCTATTGAAATACAAGATGTCTCGGGAGATATGTGACACTTTAGAAGCAAGTGTGAATAATATGGACTAGTCAAGTCACTGCCCAACAGACAGATGAAGCAAAAAAAAAAAAAAAGAAAAAATCATTTTAAAAATATTTTTTCCATTTTCAAAATTCTTAAATTATTATACAGCTTTTAAAATCAGTTGGAATTTTTTTTTAAAAAAGATAACTGTTTCTAAATAAGCAGTATTAACTTTGGGATTTCATCTGAAAAACTGCAAACAGACAGCAGTTTCAGATTACACCGTAAACCTGAGTTGCTACGGTAGTTTTTCAAATTAAAATATCTTCTGTGGCCTCAACCACTCTCAAGTTGTCCATAGGAAAGAAATAAAGGAGGGAGGGCAACACTTAAGCCCAGCCATAATTGGAAGTATGTGAAAAATGAAGTGTCAGTTTGGTCAATAAAGGGCAAAGGTCAAGGGGAACTGCAGCCCCAACTCTGTTCGAAATGTGCTCATTAAGACATCCAATCAGAGAGCTCCTTCCCACCTATCCCATTATTCATCGGACAGCTGACTGTTTCAAATGCCTGGGTTTGGGCTGTTATTACTTTTCTTCTTCATGTAAAAAGGAGAGCTGGTATATAAATTGTTGCTCAGTCATCTGGAACACAATGTGGCCCTTCCCCATCTCCCTCCCTCATCGCTCCCCACCCGGTCTCAGGCAGCTCTGCCTGCTAGCCTCTCAGGTCTGGAACAACTGCCTTGAGATTCCTCTCAATAATAATATGGAACTGCCTTCTGCTATAGGTTGCCTGAACTTATACAAAAGCTGGTGTGGAGTGGGCTGGGGTGGTGAGGGGCACTGCAACTATGGATACATTATTATACAGAAATAGCAATGCTTTTCAATTATTCTTCTTTAAAGAAATGTGCTGGCTTTACTGCCTTTTTTCTCTTTTCTTTTCTTTTTTTCTTTCTTTCTTTCTTTTCTTTTCTTTGTGTGTGTGTGTGTGTGTGTATGTGTTACTTTGTTGACCTGAGTCTTACCCTCAAAAGGAGAAGTTCGTAAGTGGGTTTTAAAGGTTCTAGTAACCATTAAAATCCTTTCAGGTTGAAATGTTTCACATCAAATTTCAATGTTGAAATATTTTATCCTCACAAAAGAGGAAAACAACATGAGCTTTAAGTGAGGAATGATCCACAAGAGAAATATCCTGACTTGTTTCCTATCCTCTTATTCTCAATTCAATAACTCTTTGAATGAGTGAAATGGTATAGGCTCTTAATACATAATACAAATTAATCATATCAATCATCATGCTCCCTTTGTAAATAGTTCAATCATCATTCCACTTAGCACACAAAACTAGGTTTCCACTGCCCGGCAGAGTGTTACCCCTGAATCTCAGCTGATTCTACCTAATTCATAGCTATGCTGTCATTAGAGAGCTCAGCACCAGGCCCAGCAGAGACAACTGCAAAAAGAGTTGTTGAACTGGTAACAGACAGAATGTCTGACAAATGGTCTATTTTTCCATTTCTCAGCCACATGAAAATACCGTATCAAATAGGATGTGGTAGTCAGGATCTTGGGCTCTGGAGTTAGACTGAGAAGTTCAAGCTCAACTTGATAACTTGATAATCAGTATGTGGCCTTGGGCCAGTCTCCTAACCTCTCTGATCCCCCATGACCTGGCTCACAAAGTAAGAGGATGGGAATACCTACCCTGACTGACAGCCCTTAAAGTCTGATTTTATTATTTTATTATCTCTTAATCAGCCCTCTTGACTTTGGACTGAAAAGGGAGACATGCCAAAACTTGACATGTTTTCCATCATTGATAAGCTGCTTGTGAGGTAGAGGGGCTAGGGCATCCTTCTGGGAAGAGTATGGGTCTAGTGGAAAGAGGCACCAGGCTGACCTGATATTCTCCCCTCGAAACCACCCACCTCCTAGAATAGGCCCTGACTATGGTCAGTAGGGCGACCACGCACTGTAGGATAAAGAAGACATGTGAAGGACACACTAATCTGCCAATGTTTATGTCATATTACCAGACACTACTTGGACTCCCGAGAACACCCCATCCTAATGCAGTTACAAAGCCCAGAGTCCAAGATCCTGAGGCTGACTCTCTGACAGCTACTCTCTAGTATTTGTGAGCTACATCCTTCTCTCCTGTGAAATGTGAAAATAACAAATAACCAAAGAGAGAAAATAAGGATTCACTCTAATATCTTTGCAAATGCTTTGAGGAAGTTAAAGAGTAGATAAAATCAACGTTGTAGCCACAGCCACAGAATTCCCAACCAGAACATAGATGTGAAGCCTTCCCTTCTAAATGCCAGTGTAAATGGGTTTCACTATTACAGTTTCCTGAAAGGTGCCACAAGTGTTAATGTTAAATGAAAATTGCTATGATAAATAATTTTAGTTGGGAGAAAAAATATCACTATGGCTTGGATAGGAACTGTCCCCCAAAAGGACTCATGTGTTAACGGCTTAGTTGCAAGATGATGGGATTTTGAGAGGTGACTGGATCACTAGGGCTCTAACTTCATCAATAGATTAATCCATGGATGAATTCATTGCTGATTGGACCATTAGGAAGGGAGGCTGAGCTGGAGGAAGTAGGTCACTGAGGGTGTTCTCTTGAAGGGAATTTATTGTCGCTAGGTCCCTTGCTCTCTCTGCCTCTTGTCCACCATGAGATGGGTCACTTTGCTTCACCACATGCCCTCCACCATGATGTTCTGTCTCACCACACACAGGACCAGAAGCAGCAGAGTCCTGTGACCATGGACAGAAACCTCTGCAACCTGAAGCCAAAATAAATCCTTCCTCAAGTTCTTGTCTCAAGTATTTTATCACAGCAACAACAACAACAACAACAATAACAAATCTGACTGAGATAGATATATTATGCAAGGAATCAGCATTAAGTTCCTGAATAATAATATCTTTGGTATTTTCTTAACTACATACATTATGCATATTCTCGTTAGAATGCCCAGGATTGGATTTTGTATTTCATTCTTTTATGCTTATGTAAAAATTTGTCCTAAAACTATTTTATTGATTACAACAGCCTCCAATTTGGAAAATTATCAGATACTCAAAATCCCCCAAATTGCTAGAGTTTCAATCAGGAACCATTAGTGTCTTTGGAAATCTTTCAGAACATTAAAATTTCGTGAATGATTTACTTTATTTACTTTGAAAATCCAAAAGAAGAGGATTCAGTTGAGATGTACACAGCCAGCTATATGCCTACACTGTGAAGCAGAAAGGCTATTTAACAGAATGAAAAAGCCTAGGGGATTTCTTTTTCTTTTCTTTTCCTTATCTTTCTTTCTTTTCTTTTTGTTTCTTTTCTTTCTTTCTTTCTTTCTTTCTTTCTTTTCTTTTTTTTTTTTTTTTTTTTTTTTTTTTTTTTTTTTACCACAGGTGCTACTGTGTAGTGGTGAAATAAAGCAAAAGAATCACTGTACAAATAATACAGTAGAAAAAAGTTTTAAAATATGTATTACTCTTGTCTGTGGGGGAAACACCTTTTTGGATATGTTTTTGACAGATTGAGTTATTTCTGTCTATTGGGTATGTATAAAGACATATTTATGGATTTATAAATCTTTTGAAGAGGGCTGTTATTTACCCAGTTGACTAAAATGGACTCAAACTGTGTAAATAACTATTTAGGACATGTACTGCGGGCCAAATGCTGGCATAGCTTACACTTCCATGGCTGCCAGAAAAGGCAGACTGGGAAAACATGGAAAAGCCACTGTGCACAGTTAATATGAAGGCTGCACAAAGACCCAGCTCCACAGGTCTCGGGGATGAGAAAAAAGGTTTACAAGGGTCACAGTTGGTATAGAAATGGGTAGAAGTTGTGCAGCAACACTTCCAGGCATCATTCTGCATTTAGCAGGAATGAATCACACTGCCAAAGAAAATCAACCAAGGAAGGACAAGAAGACTATAGGTGTGGCTCCCACCACCTCTGTTATCAGGCTAGTGGACAGGAGGAGGGGCAAGTCAGCACAGACAGTTCCTATTTGATCACAGTGGAAGTAAACTGATTTTAGTTCTTTGATGAAGACATGCAAAAGATGGTATGGTGAGAGGAATCATATATATATGTATATGTATGTATGTATGTATGTATACACATATACATACATACACACACACACACACACACACACACACATATATATAAAATCAGGAAATTGTAATTTTCGATCAGGCTGTGCATAGGGATCTCAACAAACCACAAAACTTATCTATATCTTATTTTCCTCCTGTGTCAAATGGGACTAGATCTGCTTTATCTGCCAATAGGATGGTTTTTAAATGATTCCACTGAGATCATTCAGATGAGATAATACATGTTTTTTTAACTGAATGATGGTCTTAAATATAAAAATATAAAGAAAGAGTATAAGCTGAGCATGCTAGTACATGACTATAATCCCAGTAACTCGGGAGGTGAAGGCAGGAAGATAGCAAGTTCGAGGCCAGGGGCAGCCCGTGTTACTTTAGGGAGACCCTGTCTTACCATAAAAAATTTAAAAAGGTATTACGGGTACAGCTCAGGATGTGTGAGGGCCTGTGTTTATCCCCCAAGCACCACACACACACACACACACACACACACACACAAAGTATAAAAAGAAACATTCTAAGAGACAAGCTAAGAATATGAAGAGTATATGGTTCCTAGTCGCAATCAAATTTATTATTAAATAGGCTTCTGGAGATTACTTGTTAAAGGAAAGAGAAACACACAAAATTCCTAATTCCTATTCACGGCTCATCAGAGGGGAAGAACTGACATTGGGCATTTGCCCTCTGAAAATCCTCTTATCAGATTATGTCTGGGAAAAGTTATGCATTACAGTCTTAAGTTTAAGTGCATTTCAGTAGTCTGCAAGCCTTACTGCACCAGCTAAACAATCTGCCAATTCTTAGATGATCCATGTCTTAAAAAGTAAGAAATGAAAATGAAAAAGAAACAAACAAAATGCTAGGCGGTGACCCCATGTAACAATTTTGGGCTACAGGTAAAAGAATTTAGATTCCATTTATACCTTTTTGAAAACTCATAGTATAAGTAGAATTCCGAGAAAGTCAGACTTTATGTTGAAAGTGCTGACGCCACCTTAGCTATAGTGTTGTGAACAGCGATGCCATAATATATACATATACACTTAAAAGAAAAAAGGCCCCTTGGATTTATGCTGCATATCATTTTCCAGTAAAAGTCAGAGGTCAGAGGTTACCTGCTTCTGCCTCAGCTCTGGACTAGTTTACTATTCCAGGCTCGGTTTTTACTAGGCTTATGCTTGTGATGAAGTCAGCAACTTTTCTTTGAAGAATAAAATGTCTCCAATGCTTACAATGATATTTGTAGAACTTAGTCCTATGGCAAATAGCACACATGTGTCTAAAACAATGAACTTTCCTGCTCTTGTTTTCAAATTAATTGTGCTAAATTTCATTGTAGACTTTATAATTCTAACTGGTATAGCCCAACTAAGTTAGACAAGAAAATTCTTTTGTTGCACTCCAGTGAAACATGACCACAAAACCAGATTTTAAAGTATGTACCTACTGCAGGCTCAGAGTCAACTTCAATAAAGCAGTCTTTCTATAATCAGATAGAGAATTCTCATTTAAGCTGTAAATGCATTAATTGAACACAAAACCCACTGCAGAAGGGTCTCATCCAAAGCAGTAACAGACATTTGGATACTCAGTCACCTGTTTGCTGAAGACTAAAGTGATATTTATGTTTTCTTTCCCTACTAGTTATAGTCAAACATGCACGCCCATGAACACTAGCAAGCGCACACAAGCTATGCCCATTCAAAGTACAACACAAAGTAAGCTGATATCTCCCAGTGTCTTCTTGATTGCATTTAATCTGGCTTTGCAATGAAGGTGAGCCCTGAAGAGAGTCAAATAAATAAAACCAGAAAAATGGCCTCA